>JAJPUD010012843.1:0-47331 GCA_023553655.1 Myrmecobius fasciatus
AATCCCCTTCCCTAGGGCCTGGATCCTCCTCTGCTTCAGTTGAAGAAGCAAGGTTCATGGGAGAGCTATTCTTTCTCCTGTAGGGAGACAGTTGAACCCATTATATGGATCCCTGTAACAGGAGCTTCACTTAGGTGTCTAAAAGTAATCTGGATGTAGAATGTTATGGGCTGAAAATTTATGCTTTAACCATATTGCATCTGGGGTAGTTTCTGAGGATATTGTCTCAGGTTAAAGTAAACTAGGATGGATGGTAAATATGACACCTGTGTTGAAGCATTTGAAAGGCTCTAGAGTGGAGAAGACATAAAGCTTGTTCTCTTTTTCCACAGAAAAAGGAATGGAAAGAGGGAACAATTTTACTAATTTATTCAGTGCCTACCATATGTCAGTCACTTTATTAAGTATTTGGCAAATATTATAACAGAGCCAAGGGCAACAGGGATGAGAGAGGAGTTCAAAAGAGGCCAACTGAAACTGGAAATCATGAGCATTAATAGCTCTCCAGAAGACAACTTGATTTCCTCAGAAGATGGAGGAATCAACAAAGCAAGCTGAAAAGAATTGGCCATTAAAGTAAGAAAAGAACAAGGAGAATGCTCTGTGATTTTCCTATGGAACATGGAACAAAGATGATGAACCATTACAGAAACCTGAATGAATAACAATTCATATATAAGTCATATATATATATACATATATATATATGTGTGTATATATATATATATATATATATATATATATATATATATATATATATATATATACTGAAGGTATGTGCCTTCAATAATGATATACATTATCCAACCTCAACTAGGCTCTCACTGCAGAAAAGCAATTCTTTTATTCCTCATAATTGATGCTCTATTTCACTTTCCAGAGAATTTATACTAAAGCTTTCTCTTCCTTCATCATTTCCCATACCTCTCCCTATTCCCCTTCTCAGCTGAAAACTGTGGGCTTACTTTACTGAGAAAATTAAGAGGATTCAATATTCTTTCCTTCCTTTCCCATTCTCTTTATCTCAAATGCTTTTGAGATTTTCTCCCTTTCCTTTCATCCAAAAAAGAGGAGCTTCTTCTAGAATCTAGATCCAAGCAAGCCTCTTACAGTGCCCTGGTGTTCATTCCTTCTTAATCACACCATCAAGTGTCTTTAATCTTCAACTACTCCTCATGAATTGTTTTTTTCCTATTGCCTTCAAACATTCTAAAATCTTGTTATCTTAATAAAATTCCCTTCACTAGACACTACTATCCTTCAAGTAACATCTCCCTTCATCAGCCAAACTTCTTGAAAAAGTTGTTTACACTCATTGCCTTCACATTCTCCTGTCACTTATTTCTCAATCCTTTGCCCTATGGCTTACAACTTTATAACTACTGAAACTGCTCTTTCCAAAGTTACCATTGAATTCTCAATAGACAAATTTGATGGTTTTTTCTCAGTCCTAAACTGGATCCATTTGTCTGCTGAATATGACATATTGAACACACCCTCCTCTCAGATACTATCACATCTCTCAGTAGGGAGAGTTTACATCCTGCTTGTTCTCTTCTTACCTCAATCATCAATCTTTTTCAGTTTGCTTTATCGGCTTCTCTTCGACATAAAGTCCCTTAGCTGGAAATGGGATGTGTTGCAAAGTTTAATCTCGAGCTTTCTTCTTTCTTGCTATCTCCTTTTTTCTTCTGGTAATCTTATAAACTCCTATGGATTTAGCTATCATTACAATGCAGATGACATACATACATATTTACACACCTTGGTATATGCAGGTAAGTATAAACACATATAGCCATATGCATATATCTATCATTCTCTGGCTATATCTTTACAGTGTGTGTCTTCTCTGAGCTTTAATCCCCACAATACCAATTATTTACTGACATTTAAAACTAGACATCCTAGAGACATCTGTAATTTACTAAGTTCAAAATATTATCTTTTGCCAAATTGTCACCTCTTCCAAACCCTAATTCTCCTGAATGTATCATTATATTTTAAGGCTCCCAGATCCAGAACCTCAGTTATCCTAGACAACTTCATCCCACATGTCCAGTTAGTTGCCAAATTGATCTTTTCTACCTTCACAACATGTCCCCCTACTTGACTTCCTGTCTCTATTCATGAGGGCCTTTAGTTCAGGCCCTCTGCACCTCTCATCCTGATTATTGTAATAGCTTTCTAATTGGGTTTCCTGCTTCAAGCATCTTCTCAAGAAAATTCAACCTACATAAGGCTGTGAAATTAATTTTCCTTAGAAGCAGCTTGACCATGTGTCTCCTCTATTCATTCAATTCTTTTTTTAGCTTTTAAAGTCTGATACAACCTGGCCCAATCTAGCTTTTCAGCTTCATTCAACATTATTCCTCCTCCTAGATTCTGTGATTCAGGCAAAATGGCTTTATCTTACAGCCTCATACTTAGATCTTCCATATTATCTTTGAACTTTTGCAATGAACATTTACCTTGTATGGAATGCCTTTATTCCTTACCTCCTTGCCTCTTTTTTTAAGAGGCAGTTCAGAAACTATTTTTTTGCATAAAACCTTTTCTGATCCTCTCCAACCACTAGTACCTTTCTTCCAAGATAATCTTCTATTTAATTACATTACTGAAATTACTTTAATTTTTGCATTTGTATATCCAGTGTGTAGTACAGTACTTGACACATCATAAGTACTTCATGAATACTTGTTGATTGAACAGGTTGGAAGAGTTCCTGTCCCATGTGCTATAGGAGCAATTTTTTTTATCAAGGTTTGTTTGGCCTAGCTGACTCTGAAAGACTTTTCTAACTCAAGATCTGTAATTCTAAGATCCTGTTAAAATTTGGAGCAAATGAAAAGAAAACAAGTTGTATAAAAAAGTTGCTTTAATATAAGCATTCTATGTATTTATTATTGAAGTACTGTTGCAGATATTCTTTCACTTTTCATTCTGTCATACAGAAGATATCACCAGGATCAAATTTTCTCACATTTTCATCACCTCGGAGCAGCATAGACTTTGTTTCTTGTCTGGAAGGAGTCTGTCAGTCTAAAAAGGGTAGATATTTAGTATGGCCATCTGACAAAGGCTGTGTCAGTTCTACCAAGTAAAGGAAGAAGAAGCCCATGTGATCCCTAGGGACATTTTCGTATCCCATTACAATATTGTTATTAGACTTCTGGATAGGTAAACAATTCATGAATAAAGAAGAGATAGTGAGCAAAATTAGGTGTAAAATGTTAATTTCAATTATATTAATTGTTTTACATATAATAAAAATATAATCAGGATTAGAAGAAAAGCAGAAAATCAGGAAAGTTTTATAGACAAATATAATCAAGATTAGAAGAAAAGCAGAAAATCAGGAAAGTTTTATAGACATCTAAAATATACAAAATACTCTGTAATGCAAGTCATTTCCCAATTGATAAATGGGAACTATGAATAGGCAGTTTTTCAATGAAATCAAAACAATTTGTAGTTACATAAAAGTGCTCTAAACAA
This sequence comes from Myrmecobius fasciatus, assembly GCA_023553655.1. NCBI lineage: Eukaryota > Metazoa > Chordata > Mammalia > Dasyuromorphia > Myrmecobiidae > Myrmecobius > Myrmecobius fasciatus. The sequence goes on from JAJPUD010012843.1 coordinate 3,499, forward strand.
TTATGTATTAGAAAAATGCACAGTAAAGCAACCTTGATATATCATTTAACCTACTAGATTGGCTAAAATGAAAGAAGGGGAAAATGAAAAATGTTGGAGAAGATGTGGAAAAATTAGGAGACTAATTCGTCGTTGGTGGAGTTGTAAAATGTTCCAACTATTTAGGAAAATAATCTGGAATTATATCCGAAGACTTATTAAACTACCTATACCCTTTTATCCAAAGATACCACTATTTGGTTATTTCCAGTGATTATTAGGGGAAAAGGAAGGGAACCTATTTATTCTAAAATATTTATAGTCACTCTGTGGTCAAAAAGAACTGAAAATTGCAGGATTGTCCATTAACTGGGAGCAATTGAACAAGGTGTGATATGTGATTTCGATGAGATATTATTATGCTATAAGAAATGATGAGCTCAACAATTTAAAAAAATGTACAGTGACTTGCATGAAATAATGAGCAAAATGAACAGAATCAAGAGAGTATTTGCATACAATAATAGCAATATCATTTTAAGAAAAACTTTGAGAGGATAGATTATTTTATTTATTATAAATATTCAAATTAGCTATACATGTCATATGAGGAAAGACTATAACTGTATTCAGAGAAAGAATTGATAAATAGAAGCATGTAAATAATAATTTTACAAAAATACTTATTTGTTTCTGATAGTAGCCATCTCTAATGGGGGGAGAAAAAAGTTTATGTGATAATTTTATTGTATATTTGAAAGGATGAGCAGGTTATGTATAGTATATTTGTAGTTTCATGTATAAGCATCTTTTTCTTATACTATTGATTGAAATGATTGTTAATGCCATAAATTAAAAATTAAATTAAATTTTTTAAAAAAGAATGTAAATTCTTTGAGAACACATATGGTTTTTGCCTCGTATCCATCACATATAGGACAGTCAAAAGAACTTTGTAAATGCTCTTGACTTGGCAAGTAGTAAAAGCTTAATAAGTCCTTGTTGGTTGATTGAATGTTCTATAAATTTCCTAAGGAACATGGCTTTTACAATCCACATATATCCACTATGTAATTTTACAGGTGAGGGAACTGAGGCTCATTAAGTTTAAATAATTTCCCTAGATCATATAGGTAGTACTTGGCAATTGGTAAAGATGGATTTGCAGCTGGGGCTTGTGATAAGATCTATTGATGTGTGTGTGTGTGTGTGTGTGTGTGTGTGTGTGTGTGTGTGTGTAAGTGACATGTACTAGTAGTTAGAAGTCTGCCCTTGAAATGAGAAAGCACGAGTTTAGGTCTAGTTCTACAACTGTCACACACTATCTACATATCCATGGCCAAGATATTGAACCTCTTAGTGCTCCAGGTAACTCTTTAAAACTATTCATTTAATAACAAGTTAATATCTATATTTTAGAGGGAATTTCCATACAAGGATTTCATTAAATAATAAAATCATAGGGTTAATTCAAAATGTACCTTAAAACTGCCCTTGTCTTTTGAGATACCTGGTATTTTACATATATGTATGTTAAAATACATACATATGTAAACATATATGGACATTTTATTACTCCATCCAAACCTAAGGGAATTTAATGGGAAACACTGAAGAAATACAAAGGGAAGCAAAGGAATGGAAGGTTACACACATGTGTACTCCCACACATAAGACATAATCCACTAGAGCGTATCAAACTTGATCTTTAGTAATATCAAAATGACTCCCTCAGGCAAACTCTTCCAAATACTTTCTCTAATGAAACAATTCCAGCCTTATCCAGGCTCAGCCTTCCAGCCATGGTAATTGAATCTGTGTGTTTGTGAAGCAATTAAAAAGAGAGAGAAAGACAAACGAGTGTGCAGATAATGAAAAGGTGCATAATTACAAACAGGGAGATTGTTATTCAGGTCCCAGAGCTGGTGTGACTGAAAAAGCATTTGTAACCCATAATAAGGTATTAATCATGGTTATTTATTTATTATTGCTTTGGTGATGATGGCATTGCAGAGGGAAGAGGTTTTGTGTTTTTTTTTTCCAATGATAGACTCTTGAACCTCCTCAGAAGCTGATAGTTCATTTTTGAGCAAGCTGACTACGACCTTGAGTGAGTTGTTTCCTCATTGATAGCACTCATACTAAATGTGAGCTCCCTAACGGGTTCATCCCTAGATCATCTTCTCCTGTTGTTCCATACTCTGTCATTGGGTGATTTCATCAGATCCCATGGATTCAATCATCATCTTTATGCTGATGACTCCCAGATTTATATAATATCTTTTCTGATATCCAGATTGCCTGTTGGACATCTTGGGCAGCTAGGTGTGGCATTGGATAGAACATTGAGTTTGAAATTAGGAAGACTCATCTTCATGAGTCTTCAAATCTGTACTCAGACACTTTTTAACTGTATGACCATAGGCAAGTCACTTAACTCTGTTTGTCTCATTTTCTCATCTGTAAAACAAGCTGGAGAAAGAAATAGCAAACCCCAAATGGTGGACATGGCTAAAACAATTCAACAACAATTGGACATCTCAAACAGAATCTCCTATATTCATCACAAACTCAATATGTACCCTCAAAAACCCATTTAATCTTCCCTATTGTTTTGTGGGACACCAACATTCTCCCTTTCATATAGCGACAGTGTCAGAGTCATCATAGTCTCCTCACTTATATTCATTGCACTAATTAAGCCATTGATATATTTTGTTGCTTCTACCTTCACTTCTCTACCTAGTAATATGTTTCCTCCTCTGCACTCACAAAGCTACCATATGCTTAATTCAAGTCCTCATCATCACTACTCTTGGCTACTGTAAAAGCCTCTTAATTCATCCCTATTTTCAATTTTTGTCTCTCGTCATCCTTTATAGAGCTGCCAAAGACATATTCCTAAAGTATACTTATAACCATAGCTTGTTTAAAATAAAATAAAAGCCTTCAATAGTTGCTTATCGATTAGCATTTAAAGCTCTTCATAATCTGTAGGCTACTTTTACAAGATTATTACACAATTACTCTCCTCTGTACACTTCTTGTTGTTCCTCATACATGGTATTCACTCTTTCATCTCTATCACTTTGGGCAGGTTGTCCCCAGTGATCACATGCCCTCCTACCCCATGTCCACATAAAGATTTGTGTTTTTTTTTCAAGCTCAGCATAGGTGCTAAGTTCATTTGTGAATTATTTTCTGAATACCCTAGTGGTAGTGCCTTCCTCACTAGACATCATGTTATTTGTTGAAGGAATTAGGTGATACTTGTATTTGTACATAAGCATATATATACACATATATGTGCATGTGTATGCATGTATATTTACAGACATAAATATACATGTATATACATATACATACAATACACACAAATGTATATGTATGTATATCCTCAAATAGATTGTAAACTCCTTGAGAACAGGGATTTTCTTTTTTTGTCACTATATTCCCAATATCTGGTACCTAATAAATTATTGATTTATTATTGAATAGACCTCCTCCATCTCTCGTAAATGAGATTCCAATTTTGTCATCCTAGATCTTTTTAAGTTCTGTCATCAGTGAACAGTGCCTGAAGGGATAGTATGAAAGTATATTGGTGATGAAAAGCAATCACCAAGCCTGAGAGAAGAATCCACCCAGGGAAAAAGGATATGGTTAAAGAATCACTGAAGCATACAATATTAGATTTGCAACTGACCTCAGTGACATTTAGTACAAACTGTGGCTAAAAGAGAATCTCTGGTAAAATAAACTAGAAATAGTCATCAAGCCTCTGCTTAAAAACTCAATGGGAAGTTATGGTGCTACTCTCATAGGCAGCCCATTCCATTTTAGGAAGGTTTTTTTTTTTTTTGGATGAAATTATCAGCTGAGAGAATAAACCAAAGATTGAACCAGGTGTCACCAGAATACCTAGGGAAGAATAAAAATCAGATCAGGTTCCAAAACTACAGCGTTATTTTAGAATCTATCTAGGAAAATGCACTACAAAGACATCAGAGACTTTGTAATCAAACTACTTTATTTTGTAGATGAGAAAACTGGGTCCCAAGGGAGTTAAGTGACTGGGCTATGGCTATATAGGTATTAAATATCAGCCAAGGGATTTGAATTAGAGATCCTAGATTCTAAAACTCATACATTTCTCATTTTTAAATTCTTTAATATCCCACCAAATTTCCTTGACCCAAACAACCTTTTTTATATTTATGGTGAGATATCCATGTGCTTTTATCTTAGATACATTACTGAGGGATTGCACAGATTTATCCTCAATGGCCAGCCATATTAATAGTTTTTAGTCATAGGATAAAGATTTTGCTGACAATGACATGACAGATGATGATGACAATGTGATGAAGTTGATGATGATGATAAAGATGGATGTGGTGATAATGATCAATGTATGATCATTTCAATTCTGGGATTCGATCCATTTGTATTAATCTTCCTATTTAAAAACTGAGACAATCAGTTCTCAATGAAGTACAAGTGATTTTCTTATGGTGTCACACCTATTCACTCTCAGAGATAGATGTCTAGAGCAGGTATTTATGATTCCAGGTCCCAATAGAATTCCAACAATACTAACCATCTTTTCAACAATAATATCAATGGTGCAGGGTGGTCACGAGTTTCATTTTTAAATGGGACTTTCAAAGTGTAATTCTGAATACAAAAACTTTCTCACAGTGCCTCCATGGTCTGTGGAAAGAAACTACCACTTTTATACTTAGAGGGGAAAGGAGAAAGTTATGCATTGCTGAAATTAAGTTCATGATTAGTACAGAATCATAAAACTTCAGAGCTGAAAAGGAACTTAGAGATTATCTAATAAAATTAGCATATAATAAAAAAGGATGGGAACAATTTCTATAGAATCCAGTTCCTCCCTATTGCTTTAAATTAGGACCATAATAGAATGTTCCCCTTTCTGTTCCTTCATATTTTGAAGTATGAAATTATTATTAAACTGAGTCAAGAAGTTATTCACTCTACTTTTAGTGGATGGAGGAAAGATGCCTGTATAATTGAAGATTCTTTGTATCATGCCTCTGTAACTCTTTTATAATCTGCTTCCCAAATTCCTTTTCTATTTCCCCCTCTCTTTCAAGTGGTATGTGGTATACTCAAATCACTTCTGTACTTATTTCCATTTATTGGAATGCTCTCTCTGACACATATACCTATCAAATCTCAAGAAGTGTTCAAAGTTTCAAAGGTGCTTACTTCACAAATTAAAGAATTGGATACAGTGTTGTGCTGCTGAAAGTTTACCAATTGGATCTCCCAAAAATAGATGCATGATACACTTTTTTTTTTTTTTTTGCTGAGGCAATTGGGGTTAAGTGACTTGCCCAGGGTCAAACAGCTAGGAAGTATTAAGTGTCTGAGATCAGATTTGAACTCATGTTCTCCTGACTTCAGGGCTGGTGCTCTATCCACTACACCATCTAGCTGCCCAATATGATATACTTTTAAAACTTAAACTACCTTATTAACATTTTCCATCACTTTCTTAAGTTTAGACAATGAACAAAACAATGTTAAATCTTGATCTGTATCACTTCTATGGAAAGCATGTGACTGTAGTTAACAACAATGATGAAGGTCAAGATAAGAAGCTGCTAGAATGAATGGAAAACCTGCCAAGTTCTAAGGTGTAGATGCATAAACTGAACACTTAACAATTGGCTCTTGAGGGCCATCACACCATAGTGCATCCTTGCCTGGCCAGTATGATTTCCAAAATTGATGACGTTTCTAAATCTATAATCCCATGATTTTATGCACACTGATATAATCAGTGCAGGCATTGTTACTTCCATTTTATTGAGGAAGTAAATTCATAGCTGTTTAATAACTAGTAGGGTAAAAATTTAATAAATATTAGAGCTAGGATTGAAAGTCAAAATGTATTCTTTCTAATAAAGACATATATAATGTCAAGTTGCTTAGCTTGGACTCCAACTGGTCAATGAAACAATTTTATAAGAAAATGTGTCTTACATAGTACATTCCCTGGGGTGACCATTCCAACTGATTAATCGGGTACGCAGAGTGTGGCTGTTCCAAGTATGGTGAGTCCTAAGGAGGGATAGGACAAGGTATTTCAAGTACAATAGCCCATAAGCCCCCAGATTGTCAGTTGAAATCAATTAGTCAGGCTGTCTTAATTCACATTTAGAAAGATATATTTCCTAACATGATATAGTAAGAACAGCTTGCTCAAAAAACATTCATCCTCTCCAAAATCTGTGACACAGATTCTCACTATCATATAATATATTTAGATTAGAGGGAAAAGTGGACTTAAACTTAGAGAGCACATGTGACCAAGGAGCTAACTTATTCACAGCTTCTGGAAGTCCTCTTGTTAGAATTCTCCAGATCATGGCCTTAGACATTTGGCGAATTTTCTGCTGAGATCCTTGATGAGCCTTGAATTTGTATTTCTACACTGTGGTCAGCTTGTTCCTAGCTCCTATTGCTGATACTGCTAACAGCCCTACTAAGCTAGGATGCCAATTAAAAGATCAGAAATCCCAAATCCCATACTCCCTTTGAAGTTCACAAGGTCGTCTTCCACATATAGAAGAACACTAAGGAGAGGAAGGCTTAAGTGAAGGCTGATTCGTTTTGTCACCATAACCTAGCTGATTCTTTCTCAGGGATTTTCCTGGTACCAGGGTGACTACTTATGCCCATCTCTGATTCTGACTAATTTAATGTTTTTATACAAATCCCAGAGAGAGCATGTTCAAGATTTTTAATCTTTTTGAACAGACTTTTATTATATTTAGGGAGTGTTTCCAGTCCTTGCTCACATGTAAAATTTTGGCCCCAATTGTCCTCAGAGACTAGGGAATATTCTCCCAAAGCTGAAACTTCATTTATGTCATCATCTCTTTTTTGTGTCATGATCACTTCAATAATCTACTGGCATCTATGACCCTCCTCCAAATAGTATTTTAAATGCATAAAATCAAATACACAGGATTACTAAGGAAATTATATTAAAATATAGCTATTAAAATATTTGAAAAAAACAAACCAGTTTAAGAACCCCAAATTAAAACCTCTGAATCAAAAACAAATCACATGAACCCGGAAGGAAGGGAGGAATGGAAAATAAAAAAGGAAAGAAGGAAGGGAAAAACAAGTCATGGAAAATAGAAGAAAGAGGAAATGAAGGAAGGCAAAATAAGAGAAGAAAAAAGTCAGAAATTGTTAATATAAGCTCTCTTCTAGTAATAGAGGAGGAAATCTGTCTCCTTGATTGCACTTCCAAATATTCCTTCCCAATATAATTAATTCAATGTTTTAAATAGCTAAACTTCTAAGTTATTACAGCACTCCTCTGAGAAGCTGGTGACTCATTTCAGGTAGCACATAGTTATTCAGCCTATCAAGATTTTTCCTGACTCTATACCCTGGGAATATAGAGGAGAACATGAGCTTGAAAGTTAGATTTTGTCTTCCTGTATTCTGTTCCAGCTCAGTCTTTTATGAGGCTACTGGGATTGAATGAATTCTTGTTCCTACCATGATATTTTTAATGGCATGGCCATTAAATACTTTTCTATGACATAATAAGCATTGGGGCCCTAGGAGATAAGCGAATTGTTAGGGAAATTTTGACGGAAATTGGCTGAAAACTTTCCACTTGATTCTTCCAATGATTTAATTCCAATCCCACAAGCCTCCAGTTCAGTTGAAGTTCCACCTCTCCCACAGCTCTACCTGGGTTGGCAATTTTGATTCTGCTTCTCTTTTTCCACCAATCTCTTGATTTTTTCTCATTATGACTGCTGATTGACTTTGTGTGTGAGCCAAGAATCCTCTGAACAAACCTGGGTGTTGTTAAAGTTATTGATTTGAATGAAGATTTCAAGGAAGTTGTTAAAATGTTCTAGTGTCTTTTACTAAAGGAAGAGGACAACTCTGCAGAGTTTTTAATAGAAAAAATTGCCATCCAGAGTTGTAGTTCTCTGCAGAAATTCTCATCATCCTCTGTTCCAGGATCATAATAACTTTGCTTTAAATTAACAAGGGTTGTTAACCTTGTTAATGGACTTGGTTTAAAAGTCCTCCATGGTCATCTGAGCCAACCCAAGCCTGAATTGTCATTATAGTACACAGGATACATGGTCTTCCAGCCCCTGTCTGCATGAATTTCCTTCATTTCAGGGGGTCTGTAGCCTTGGAGAACAGGAAAAATATATTTAATGATTCCAAAATAAATGATTTACTCTGTGATTCTATGTACTTTGATATGCTTTTAAAAATCTTGATCTAAGGATGGGTTCACATGCTTCACCAGGCTGCCTAAGGGCTTCATCTCAAAAAAAGTCTCTGAACTCCTGTCTTCTGAAGCATCTGTTTTCACCAAGCATGATATGTCTTTTCCTTGTGTCCCAGTGGCCAAAAAGACCCAGGTTTCATTTTGACAGATGGATCATAGAATCCTAAACACAAAGTTAGAAGATTTTTCAGAAATCTCCTTATTTTGCCTCCTCATTTTCCAGAAAACTGAAGCCAGAGAAGCAGTGACCTCTCCATGGTTCTAGAGAGAATAAGTTGTGGAGCCAAAATTTACAAGTTTGTAAATATAAAGTCAGAGCCACCTCAAAGGGCATGGAAAACTATTCTCTCCTTTTACAGACTGAGGCCCAGAGAGAAGATACGACTTGCTCATAGCTTAATAAGTGACTGAGCTGGTTTTCAAACACCATTCCATTAACCCCAAATTCTTAGCTCATCACTGAACACTAAGGAGAGGAAGGCTTAAGTGAAGGCTGATTCGTTTTGTCACCATAACCTAGCTTATTCTTTCTCAGGGATTTTCCTGGTACCAGGGTGACTACTTATGCCCATCTCTGATTCTGACTAATTTAATGTTTTTATACAAATCCCAGAGAGAGCATGTTCAAGATTTTTAATCTTTTTGAACAGACTTTTATTATATTTAGGGAGTGTTTCCAGTCCTTGCTCACATGTAAAATTTTGGCCCCAATTGTCCTCAGAGACACAGCACAGCACATGTGCTAGCACACAATGATAGCACATAAGCAAATGCTTGTTGACTGATTTCACTCTGCCATGTTGTCTCCCTCTGCTTTGATTAAAAGTGTATACCACTCTGCTAATGGTTTAATTCATTCCCTTTTAGTCCTTGATAAGCACAGCTTAGCATGCTAAGTCTTAAAAAGTTTCCCATCCTCTTCCTGCAGGAAGTTCATGCTCTAAGAAGGTTTCTCCTTATTCCAGGTCTTAACTCTCTAGGGAACCAGAACCTTGTTTCAAAATATCTCTTGAAAGAACAAGAATGGTGTCTTTAACTTAGAAGATTAATAAGGGGTGCTGATTCAGAGCTGTTTTCTGTCATCTCCATTCAAGCTGGTAGGCCATTAATCCCTTCTGACTCAGAAAGAAGCTGGAAGTTTGGTCATCCTCTTGTTCTTTGAAGGGTAAGTTCACATGTCTTCAGTATGTGTCATTCCCTATAATGCCATTCATGCAGGATGATGTAATGGTTCATTTTCATTACTCCATTTAAGTTCAAATCTATGATCCTTTCATTTATATATCTTGATAAACTTCTGCCAATAAGGTAGGCGGACTAGATGAGTTGGGATATGGATTATTGACCTCAATTATAAATAAAATTCAGAATTAAGGTATCCCTGGAAGTGATGGTGAACCCTCAATTTTTAGTGGCTGATAATATCATTTCTGCAGTTATTGTTCAGATAATATATACATGAAAGGGTATAAGGAGATGGAAGTACTTTCCTTGGCACTAACAGCTGGAGCTCAGGGAAGGTTACAAAAGCAAAAGACAGTTACTCATTATATTTAATGTTGATACCCTCTCTCCTCCATTGGAGACTTAAAAGTACCAGAAGGACAAAAGCAATATATCTGTAAGCCCAGAATTGACTATTTCTAATCTCTGGCTATAATACACTACCTCCCATCTTCAAATCCTTCCAATTATTTGTTCTTTGTTCCCCATCTCAGCTTTATTAGGAAAAGTTTAAAGAACATTCTCTTTATCATTATAGTTCCCCTCTAGAATAGAGGGGATATATAGACAGGGATTACAATAGAAATCAAGAGAGAGTTCTCTTGAGGGTAGGAATTATTTAGTGCTGGTCCTTATATCTACAGGATGAAATACAATACCTGGCAACTAGTAGAAGCTTAATAAATACTTATTGATATAGATTGTGTTCTTCTATCACAAAACATTTCAGAGTTTAGTTCTCCCCCCTAAAAAACAAAACAAAACAAAACAAAACGTCCAATACAGAAAGAGTAAAGCCTTTCACCACTAGATTATGTAAGATGGAGATCATTTTGGATTTTTCTAAGGTTTTTCCAGGAGAAAACAGAATTTGGCCTGTGTGCCATGTTGAAATGGCCTCTTAAAGAGGACCAATCTACTTAACCAGGCTGACCAGCAAGTGATGAATTATGGTAGCCACAAAAAATCCTGCTTGGTACAGTATTAGTGAGTTGCGATGTGTCAGTGGAAGGATGAAATGACTCATATTAAAGGAATAGGAAAATATTATTTTATTTATTTATAATAGGTTTTTATATAGTTTTTTAAATTAGTATAAAATAGTAAAATATTAAAATGATTTTGATACAAATAACTTCTTGCTACCTATGTGAACTTGCTAAGTCATTTAACTTCTCTGTGCCTCAGTTTCCTCATTTATAAATGAAAGAAATGAACTAGATGACCTAATTCTGCACATGATTCTATGAAATAATATAATTTATTATTAAAATTTCAAATAGAAAGTTTTAGGGATAAAGTTACTTATTTTTGCATGTGCCTAGACATCATTAAAGAAAGAGCTATCTTACAAAAATTAATTTTCCAGGTAATGAAGGCTTTTACAAATTCCACAACAAAACATTTATTTAAAATATTTGATATGCAAAACATTTATCTTAATGCTAAGAATATAAATGTGAAAGGGAAATGGTCCCTGTCCTGAAAGAGCTTACTTCTTACTGAGGGGACATGACACAAGAAAGCTTTAGTTCTTGCTCACCAAAAACAACTGATAGTACTTTGAGATGGTTAAGCCAGCCCATGGTTAACCTCATTGCTTGCTATAATAGGTGGAAGTTGTAAAAATGAACCCATTGTCCAGAAACTAAAAGTTGAAATAAAAATATGCTTGTAAATAAAGAAACTACTAAAAGGAAACACAGTATGTTGAAGCAAAAAGAAAGAAACTTAAATTAAAAAGGACTGGGAAAGTCTTTTAGAAGATGGGATTTTAGATAGGACTTAACAGAAGGCAAGGAAATCACTAGAGAATAGGCAGAAGTTGTGTCACTAGATCAAAGACTATGTGTTGGTGGTGGGGTAGATTATGAGATTCTGAATGTAAAGAACAGGATTTTGTTCTGGGAGCAAAGAAATATGATTTGATAATTATCAGCTGAAAGATGTTAATTAAATCCATGCAGGTGATGACATCAGCAATTGAAATTGTATATAGAAAGAACAAAAAAAGGGTGTCTAAGACAGAATCTTGAGGGACATCTGTAGTTTGAGGGCATTATCTGAATGGGGGATGAGAAAAGAGATTGAAAAGGAATGATTTGGTAGATAGGAGAAAAATCAGTTGTAATATCCTTTATGACAGCAAATAAGTCTTAGGAATTTGCACTTAGAAGTCGTTACTTGTCCAACAAAAACATGCTAGTTAAGTGTCAGAAGAAGCATTTGAATTTGATGTCTTCCTTCTTTTAAGTCGTGTGCTATCTCAGCTATTTTATTCTTATAGTCATGTGAGTAAATGAAATTGGACCAAGAACTAACATAAGATATAATGTCAAAAAGCAATAATAGGGGAAATTAAGAAGAGGTGAAGGATCAGGGAAGGTTTCGGGGAGAAGGAAGACTTTATTTGAAGGATAATTTTAAGCCACTTGGAGAAAAAAAGAAATATATATATATATATATATATATATGCACATATATATTTCTAACATAAATATACTCCTTTTCCTACTTTGTTTCTTTGTCTTAGGTCTCTGGTGACTTTTATTAGTGCTATGCACAAGTTCTCTAAAAGAAACAATTTGGATTTCACAATAGACCTCTTTCTTCCTCTTCCTGCTTTTTCCATTCACTCTTACTTTGTTGTCCTTCCACATTTATTCATGTGTCAGTTTCTTGCTGTGCCAATATTTATAGAAGTTAAAATAAGGTTTTTTCAGTTTTCCAATCCACTTGGAAACCATGTCAACCATCGGCCTTCATGCACCTTGGTTTAAAATTAGCTCAGGGTTAGGGAATAGTGTATATGTCTCTATAACTTTGCCTGGCTTTTTAAATGGATGACATTTCTAATTCTGAAATTATAAACACACACACACACACACACATATATATATACATATATGTACACATATACATACATACATGCACATATACATATACCAAGGGAGATAGCCATGGCATAGTATATTAAATGTTAATCTTGGAGAGTGGAAGATATAGATTTAAGTCCTATTTATAACACATTGACTCTTGGATCGTTTGCCTAATCTCTGAACCTTTTATTGTTTAAGGTAATTCTATAAGACTATGAACTGCAGAAAAATACCCATCGTCTTTGGGATATGAAATTTCTTTGCTGAAAGGTCTCAATAATAATGAAATCATATAAAAAAGTCACCATAGAGATTAGCAACAATTTAGGAAGAATAACAGTTAAGATACTCTTGATACAAAAGAGAAAAAAGCCAAGAAAAGATCTACAAATTAAATCTATGACTCAGAAATGTTTGAAATATATGTACTAATCAAGGTGAAATTGAAATTCTTATATGAGATGGAAAATTAATCTTCATAAATATTATGGAAATTTGGTGGAATGCAAATCATCATTGTAATATGTTTCTTAAATAGGGATTCTTTGTATGTTATGATGGGGGGAAGAGGGTAATGGTCCCTGCTGACAGTCTGATAACGCCTTTCTCAGAATAATTTTTTTAGGTAATTTAACAGAAATCCATTTTTCTTTTTTTTTCTCACCGTCACTGCTTTGGAAAAAGAAGAGAAAAAATATATTACTTGTAACCAATATGTATAGTCAAGTAAAACACATTCTATCATTAACTATATTCAAAAATAAATTTTAAAATGTAGAGTTACAAAGAAAATACATAGGATTACAAAGGATATTAAGAAGAAGACATCAAATGTATTTTCAAAGATTCACAGACCCTTTGAAATCCACAGGCTCAAGGAGCATGTTAACAACTCAAAACTGTATAGTTAGAAAGAAGGAAAAGAATGGCTTAACATTGCACACCAAATAAATAAACTAAGGTTAAGAAATCCAAGGTGTAGAATATGCAGAGTTGGAATATGACAGATGTTGAAAAGAGGAAATTTAAGGTTTGCAGTTGAGGAAAATAACAGTAACAACAATTTTCTAAAAATATGAGCTGTCCTAAAGTGGAACAAGGCTGCCTTTTGCAGTAGTCAGTTTCCCCTCATTTCTGCTAGTTCTCATTTGATTTTCACAACAATCTTGGAAGTCACTATCATTATTCCAGTTTTATGAAAAAAATTGAAGTATGGAGTGCTATGTGACTTGCCCAGAATCACAAAGCTAAGAAAAGTTAGAAACAGGGATTCAAACTCAGCTAATCCTGATTCTAAGTGTAGCATGCTACCCACTGCAAAAGCAAGCTGTCCAGTTTTCCAAAGGCTGAATTACGAATTGCTGGGAGTAAATTTAAAAAAAAAAAAGACACTCTTGTCTTTTTCCAAAGCTGAAATCCTGTAATATTGTGAGTGCAAAAAATTGTCTTTTAAAGACAAATTAAAACAATTCTGCTTTTTAAAAAGTGTTAACTATATGGAATTATCTTTTGTGCTCCATCTTTCTACTAATTTGGGTAATTCAGACTTAACTATAGCACATTGAGGAAGATTGGAACAGACACATTTCATTTGATAGTGATTTTAAGTCAAAGGGATGAGTATGTCTAATGTTGTCATCAGTGATGGAAATTCTCTCTTTTTTGCCTAGAAATATAGAGGGTGTGTGATCCATTGGGAAAAGCCTAATATTGGGAGTCAGAGAACATGGGTTTAAACCATCTCTGCAATTCACTATGTGTGACCTTTAGAAAGTCATGTGATGTCTGACTTTCTTAGTTTCTTTATCTATAAAAGAAAGGGACTAGATTTGAGGTCCCTTTTGTTTTTATGACCCTATGATCTCTGCATTTTGAGTTGAAAAATGTCTTTTCCATTCCCTTTCCAGAATGAAACTTTAGTAGTTACAAGAAGCTTTTACACTCTACCCTTTCACCAAAAATTCAATAACCAAAAAATGCGATATAGAGAAAAATGTCAGTACTTTGTCTTGCCCTTTTCCCCTTATGCCCAGATATTATTTGATCCACCTGGAAATGAAAAAAAAAACATTCCCTTAGGTTCATTTATAAATAGCTAGGAAGGGAAACCCACATCCAAATTTCTGGAAAGAGTGATGAGTTTGGAATCAGAGAACTTGTGCCTTTTGCTTCCTTATCTCCAGAAGGAAAGGACTAAACCTAATGATACTGAAGCAGCTTTCTAGCTTTGAATCCATGATCCCAAGAACCCTGAATGTCAGGTTTTCTGCAATGGATCACATCTTGGCTTGCAACCAGAAACCAATATAAATATTCTTTGCTTCTCATAAATCATTTGCTTTGCTTTTCGAGGATTCCCCTCACATCACTGGGGTCTATCATTAGGTATGAAGCAAGAAATGAATCCCCTGAGGAGCTCTTTATACTTAGAGCCTGCACAGACCTTTTCTCATACTTATATAGAGAGGTTTCTTCACTTTTGTTCTGAAAACATAGTTAGTGGAGGCTTGTTGGAACCTTCCCAAGTGAGAACATTTGCATCCCTCAGTGAGAAAGTCCCAGAGGCTCAGAGGAGCTGAAGAGGCAGACTGTAAACAACCTCCTAAAAGGTTCAGTTACAGCCATGTATTAGTGGCTGCCTGAAAGCAATAAGTATGCAAGTACATAATGGTGCCCCATGGATCTTGGAGTGCTGGGGAGTCTGCTGGAATCTTTCCTGGCTTTGCTGGGGATTTACTGTAGATTTGGGTGTGTGTGTGTTTGTGTTTGTGTGTGTGTGTGTGTGTGTGTGTGTTTAGCCAGAAATAGTATCAGATTTTAGAGTTGGAATGAACTTTAGAAACAACTTAACCTAGTCACCTTATTTTGAAGATGAGATGAGGAAACTGAGACCCAGCGAAGGCTTGACCAAGATTACACAGGAGCAGGGATTTGAATTCACAGCTGCTAAATCTAAATCAAGTGATTTTTTCAACTTGTTAGTCTGAGGAAGTCTATCTCCATGGTGGTTGGTGGTCATCCCAACATTACCCTTGTCAATGGCATCTATCTTTTCTTCTGGGTCTGTGTCTTTGGCACTGGTGAATAGGAGATGGATCATGGGACTAAAGATTTTAAGCTGGAAGGGAATTCAGAGATGATTTATCCAAGTCTTTCTTTTGCTAGATGGAACAACTGGACCCCAGAGATTTTAAGTAACTTCCCCAATGTTGAACAGAAAACCAGGATTTGCACTTAGGTCTTGAATAGAGAGTTATCATGATAAATATTTAACAGCCAGCTCTGTGGGGAAAATATATATATATATATATGCCCACTTTTAAACTTAACCTGCATTATTAATATGTTCTACCTCAATTTCTTAAGTCTAAACAATCAACAATTTATGTCGAATTTGTAGCAGTTGAAGATTTGTAAGATATAAATGTTCACATTAAAAATTTAACAATTGGCTCTCGTGAGCTGGTTGGAACTTGTTCCAGCATGCTTCTGCTGATTCTAAATCAACTTAGTTTTCTATTTTTTTTCCCAACTGGGTTTAGTGTTCCTGTAATAAGCACTAAATAAGTACCTTATTTTATGTGCCAGATACTGCACTAGGTACTGGGGAAGAAAGACAAAAATGAATCCATTTCTTCCCTCAAAGAACTTACATTTTATCATGGGTGGCAATGTGTTGAATTTATATAATTCAACTTGGTAGCCAGTGTGATGATTGACCTGTAAATGTGGGATTATGAATAACTTGTGAAAAACTTAATGTTTTGAGATGTTTTAATGTGTACCTCTGGGGAATCAAATAAAAAGACAATACCAAAATTTCCTAAGGACCCTCATTTTCTTACACTTCTGAGGGATAAGAATATGAATAAAAACTGCAACAAAGCAAACTAGCCAATTTTTAGGATAGCAAATTTATAAGAGATAAGGGATGTGAGAGGAACTTTAATGCAGAGAGGTGCCAGTGAGGTCCCAATTTTTAGAATATGGGTAATGTTTTCTAATTGGTTTCAATCTGATATATGAAGACTTAGGGACCTTATTTCTTGCATGAAAGAAATAAGTGGCTGCTTTGGGGTAACATGAAGCTTTCTAATTGCCTTCAATTCAACAGGAGTGATAAGAAGGAAGAGCTGAATTAACAGAAAGAGTTGTTAGACCCACTCCCTTGCTCTTCTTTTCAGATGGTTTTTGGATGAGAAAAAAAAATTTTCTATAGATTTTATGGGTGGAAGAAAGGCTGCCATATCACCCTTCCTGGCTGCCATGCGCCCTGAGTACATGGTGTCTGATTCTTTTACATTTATTTTTATATTAGGTGAATGAATATTTGAAAATGTTGTGGAGCAGGTTATGACCTTGTGTGCAATATTCGGTGATTTTATGTCCAATGGCTTTTCCCACCACTTGATAAAGTAGCTACGGTAGCGGAGACCAGGAGATACTGCTTGATTCAACTCCACAGCAAATAAATTGACTTGAAAATTAATACACTATTTCTGACAGGAAAATGATCCCCTCAACACAACTGCTAAGGTGTAAAACACCTTGAATACACCTTTACATATTGTCTCCTCCATTATAGTTTCTTGGAGTTAGAGACTATTCTCATTTTGTCCCCAACTCCTGGCACACAGAGGGTGCTTAATAAATGCTTGTTGATGGATTGACATCACCACCAAGGCTCAAAGTTATCGATATTAGGCAAGTCATTTAAGCTTTCTAAGCCTTAGTTTTCTCATATGAAAAATATGGATAATGATATTTAGATCACAGAGCTGTTTTGAAGCTTACCTATTTGTAAAGTGCTTTGCAAACCTGAAAGTAAACATTAGTGTTATCTCCTGGTCTGGTATGGTTATTTTTTCTCACATTATTCTGAGAGTTTTCTATTGCTATAGTGTGGTAAGAAGAAATTGGTAGACTGTATATGTGGGGAACTGAGCTGACCAAATGATTAAAATTAATGTGTTTTCTCAATTGAAGCTGCTCCTAATAATGAAAAAATGAAACATGATATATAGCCATAATTAGGGAGTAGTAATTATCTACATTTCTCTGCTTTTCCTGAGCTTTTAGTCTGACTTAACTTGAAAGCCATTAACCTGAAAAGATATATTGTAAATTATTTCCTAAGGCCTAATGCTTAGACAGAAGCCAAGGAATTCAAACATTTAAAGGACCTTAATATTCATCTAATCCAGTTTCTACCTTGGATAATAATTATGTGGTATAGTAGACAGAACACCAGACTTGAAGTTGGATAGAACTGAATTCAAATCCTGCCTCTTAAACTTACTAACTCTGTGACCATGGACAAGTCAATTAAGCTCTCTTAGACTCAGTTTCTCTACCAGTAAAATGATGACAATTATAGCAACTACCGCCCACGGCTGTGGTAAGGATTAAATGAGTTACTTTAAATGTAATGATCTGTAAACTTTAAGTAACTATAAAATATTAACTATTATCATTTTATATTTTAAAAAATCAACTTGGGTTACTGCTAAAAAAGGCACAAGCATTCACTGAAGAAAAGAGCTCCTTAAAATTTAAAATATGTCAAATGGAAAAGAAGGCACAAAATTGAACTGAAAAAATGATTTCTTAAAATTAGAATTGGGCAAGTGGAAACTAATTATTTCACAAGACTTCAAAAAAAAACAATAAAAAAGTCAAAAATGAAAAAAGTACAACAAAATGTGATATATCTCATCAGGAAAAACAACTTAGATGGAAAGTAGATGAAGGAGAAGTACTGTAGGAATTATTGGGTTATCCAAAAGTCAAAATCAAAGAAAAAGCCTAGATATTATATTTTAAGAAATTTTCAAGGAAAATTGTTTTGATATCTTAGTTCCGGGCAAAAATAGAAGTTGAAAGAATCTACCATTTATCTCCTAAGAGTGATCCCCCAAAAGTAAAGTCCCAGGAATGTCATATCCAAATTCTTGAATTTCCAGTGGAAAAAGAAAAAAAAACATTTCAAGCAGCCAGAAAAAAAAAAGTTCAAATATTGAGTTGCTACAGTTAGGCTTACACAATATTTAGTGGCTTCCACATTATTGCAGCAGAGGGCCTGAAATAAAAGAAATAACCTAGGATGACAAACAAGAATATTCTACTTACAGAAACTGAGTGTAATCACTCAGGGGAAAAATAGATACTTGATGAAATAGAGTACTTTTAAGATTCCTAATGAAAAGATCAGAAATAATTAGAAAACTTGACATTCAAACAGAAGACTCAAAGGAAATATAAAAAGGTCAACATGAAAGACTAATCACATGGCACTTAAAGTTGAACTATTTATATTCTTATATGGGAAAATGATATATGTAATTCCTAAGAACTTTTATCATTTTAGAACAATTAAAACTTTACATATACAGTGATCATGGGTGTGAGTCATTTATGTTGTCATATTTTTTTTGTTTAGCTGAGGCAATTGGGGTTAAGTGACTTAGCCAGGGTGATACAGCTAGGAAGTGCTAAGTGTCTGAGGCCAGATAGAACTTATGTCCTCCTGACTTCAGGTCTGGTGCTCTAGTCACTGTGCCACCTAGCTGCCCCTTGTCATAATTTTTAAAAATGAAGTGTTGAGAAAGAGGGATGCACTGGGAGAACAAAATATGGAGAGTTAAAATGGGGGAAATTTTCTCATGGAAAAGAGGGATGCAAGGAAGAGCTTTTACAATAAGAGCAAAATGGGACTAAGAAGATGGCATGGTGGGTTGATAAATTTCAAACTTTCCTGATTTATACCCCAAATAGAACAAATTTTCACCTCAGGGTAAACATAGACTGATGAAAAATCAAGTAGACTTGGGGCATAGTAGGGGTCCTCCTGATACAACCTGGGAAGATATAAAGAAAGACTATATAAACACTTCCGGGCTAGTTCCACAGAAACATTAAGTGGGGTTTCCTTGGGCTAGCTTTTTGAGACTGGAGCCTCAGCCAGAAATATGGAAACTTTCACCTCCTGGACTATTTGTCAAGTTGAGGACTGAGTGAACCTCATTAGGAATATCAGGCTCAGCTGTGCTGCTGAGACAAGGCCCTGGAATAAAAGGAACCAGTACCTGGTGAGTGCAGAGACAGTGGGGCAGAGAACTGCTGCCTGTGGGTAATTGCAAGAAGGTAAAGCTCTTGGTTTGGAGTTCCTGGGTAAAATGGAGAGTTGAAGGGATAGCATGAGGCACCATTCCTCACTCCAGATTAGAGGTTCTTACACTAATATATCTTATTAAAAAATAATCAGCAAAGAAGAAGGAACCCCACCATTGAAACACTATTATGGAAACAGGAAAGACCAGAGTTCATCTTCAGAGGACACTTTAGTAAAAATAAATAAATAAATAAATAAAGCCTCTACTCCAAAGAGTAGTGTGAAATGGCTCCCTGCCCAAAGACAACTTATAGAAGAACTCAAAAAGAATTTAAAAATCAAATGAGAGACACTGAGGAAAAACTAAAAAAAAATTCAAGAAAAACAAGAAGATTATGAAAAAAGTTAACCAACTAGAAAAGGAGATTCAAAGTCTCATAGATGAAAACAATTCTTTGAAAATCAGAGTCAGGCAAGATTCTTTCAGTGAAGCTATGAGAGACCAAGAAATAACAAAACAGACTATAAAGAATGAGAAAATAGAACAGAATGTGAAACATCTTATATGGAAAATGACAGGTTTGAAGAACAGATCAAGAAGAAAAAATATAAGAATAATTAGATTGCCAGAAAGTTGTGACCAAAGATAGAACTTAGGTACAATAATGCAGGAAATAATTCAAGAAAATTGTACAGGAGTGATTGAACATTAGAGGAAAGAAAAAAATCCACCAATCACCACCTCAAAGAAATCTTTTATGGAAAACACACAGGAATATTATTGCCAAATTTCAAAACCCCAAGATCAAAGAGAAATTTTTGCAAGAAACAAGAAAAAAACAATTTAAATATGTTGAAGCTGCAATTAGAATTGTACAAGACAAGACCATGGATCCTGCAATCATATCTATCAATTAAAAAAAATAGTCCCGTGGCTAAAAATATCATATCCAGCAAAATTATTTTTAATTTTGAGTGAAAAAATAGACATTTAATGAACTTGCAGATTTTCAGGACTTTCTATCAACAAAACCTGAACTTAACAGAAAATTTAACATATAAAAGCCAATACCAAGATCAATTTTAAAGAGCTCAACATGGACAAATTGTTTAAGTTGTTTTTTTCTTACAATGGAAATGTATACTATATGTATATATGTTTAAGATTAACATCAACAGTAAAAATAGTAATCATGTTATACAAATGAGAGGTAGAAGGGAGCATTAGAGGTGTGGAGGGCTCATATTTCTGAAAACCTACTCACATTGGGAATGGGTTCAATAGCAACACTACATATATACCATGAAAGGTATAGCACCCTCCAAAATCTGTAAGGACACAAGGCAGAAAGGATGAGTGGATGAGGGGAAAAAAAGGGTGAAGGAAGAAGACAATGGAGGAATCCTTGAGTGGGGAGAGGTGAAGTAAGTTATAGAGCAGAATTTAATTAAAGAGTCAGGAGGAATAGGAAAGACGCATGTGTATGTGTGTGGGGGGGCTTTGTGTATGTGTACGTGTTTATGTGTGTGTATATATATGCATATATGTATGTATATAGCTACATAATATATATCTTTTCTTAACTATAACTTGCTTGCAAGTGGTAGGGGAGATGAAAGGGAAAATATAATCAAGTAAATAAGTGATAAAGAACAATTTATAAGGAAGTAAGGAAAAAGGGACATTCATGAACATAATTTCTTCTCCTAATATCTATCTAGCTATCTATCTACTTTCTTGAGCTGGTAACTTGTTACATATTTTGAATTCTCACTGATCTTCTGCTGGGCACATGAAAATGTTTTTTTTTTGTTTTTTTTTACTTATTGTATTTTTTTGTTTTCCTTTTTTTCTTACTCTTTTTTTTTCAAATAAAATAATTTAAAATTTAAAAAAAGAAAAGAAAAAAAATTACAGTAAACTTGCCTGATACACATTTCTCAAATATTTGCTGAATATACAACTGAATTAAATTTGTAAAAACAAGAATAATCCCCCAGTTGATAAGAGATCTAACTATATGGACAGACAGTTTTCAGAAGAAATCAAAGTTACAATTGCATGAAAAAAATCCTCCAAATCACTATTGATTAGAGAAAGACAAAATAAAAAAACTAAAACAAATTAAAACATTTAACACCTATAAGAAATGACAAATGGTGGAATGAATGAAAGGAAAATAGGTACACTAATGAATTGTTGGGAGAGTTGTGAATTGGTACAACCATTCTGGAAAACAATTTGGAACTGTGCCCAAAAGGACTATAAAACTTCACATAACCTGTGAAAAGAAAGAAGATTTGTATACAAAAATATTTGCTGTTCAGTTATGTTTAGCTTTTTTCATGATCCCATTTGGAGTTCTTTTTGAAGTGGGTCACCATTTCTTTCTGTGTGTGTGTGTGTGTGTGTGTGTGTGTGTGTGTGTGTGTGTGTATGTGACAATTGGGGTTAAGTGACTTGCCTAGGATCACACAGCTAGAATTGTTAAGTGTCTGAGGTCAAATTTGAATTCATGTCCTTCTGGCTCGAGGGCTATGTCCACTGTGCCATCCAGTTGCCCCACTTTCTTTAGCTCATTTTATCGATGAGTAAACAGGTATAAAGGAGACTAAATGACTTTCCCAGAGTTGCATAAATATTAAATATCTGTGGCCAGAGTTGAACTCAGGAAGATGAGTCTTTTGGCCCAAAATTCTATGTATTGTGCCACTCAGCTGCCCCAAAATATTTATAGCAGCTCTTTTTATAGTAGCAGACCATTGGAAATCAAGCAGATGCTCACCAGTAGGAGAATGACTGGACAGGTTGTGGCACATCATCCTGATAGAACACTATTGTGCAGTAGGAAATGATGAAGGTGAAAACACATGGCAAGACCTTTATGAACTGATGAAAAGTGAAGTGAGAACGGGGTCATTGTGGCTATAGTAAAAGTAATGTTGTAATGATTATTAACTGTGAAAAACTTGGCTAGTCTCCACTCAATAAAAAGATCCAAGGAAATTCCAAAGGACACATGATAAAAAAAATACTCTCCACCTCCAGAGTGAGAACTGATGAATACTAAGTGCAAATTTTCTTACATTCCTTATTAATCTTTCCCCTTTGGAAATCTGGCTAATATGAAATATGTTTTACATGACTTCACGTGTGTATAATTGGTTTCATATTGCTTGCCTTTTCAGTGAGTAAGTGAGAGATCAAAGGCAGCAAAAGAACTTAGAACTTAAAATTCTAAAAAAAAATTTCTGAAATTTATTTACATATATAATTGGAAAATAACTAATGAAGAAAGAAAAATAATTTTTGAAAATCTGCCAATTATCTACATTTTCCCCAGAAGCACAGACTTGGAAACAATTTGAAGCCCTTTTGTCTAATGTATACCAAGCGAAAAATACCCTCTGAAAAATCCTTCAGGTGCTCAATAGATCTTCTGGAAGAGCTCAACTGAGGGGGGCAGTCCCATTTCCCATGGCTTCCCACACATTTTGGGACAGTTGGGACAGGAAAATCTTTTGTATTTGTACCTCTCTCCCTTCTCCATTGACTATAATTCTAATCCCTCCTTCACAAAACAACTTTTCATATTCCATTAAAGGTCTTGCTGTTAGTTAGTGGTCAAGCAATCCTCAATGAGGCTGTGAGGTTTATAGGTCATAATGGCCAGATATATTTGAATTTTCACAGGGCTTTCTTCAGGAGCTACACGCTTTACACAGAAACTCAAAGCTCAGTCTTGCTTATGCCTCTGAAATATTTCTGAAGTGAATGTCCTTTTATCCATTCATCCAACTCACCCCTTGTGCAGACTCTCATCACCTTGTGCCTGAACCATTGCAGGAACCTCCTAGCCATTCTTTCTAACTCGGATCCTTTCTCATTTTAGTCTATCTTCCTCCCAAGATGTCAAAACGATCGTCCTAAAGTACACGTCTGATGATGTCACAGCTCTACTCAGTTAACTCCAGTGCCTCCCTATTACTTCTAGGATCAAATATAAAATCCTTATTTCGGCTTTTTAGCCCTCCACTACCCAAACTTTTTTTCTTTTGCAATTCAGAATTCAGAGCCTTTATTTCTGCTCTTTATTTCCTATGTGACCTGGAATAAGTCATTTACTACCTTGTGCCTCAGCTTCCCCATCTGTAAAATGAGATGGTGGGACCAGATGATCTCTAAGGATTATTTATGTTCTAGTTATTTAATTTTATGTCTCCAAAATCCAGTACACATTTCCCATTGCTCTAAACAGAAAAGGTTTACAAGAAATATTTATAGAAATAACCAACTGGAAAGCACTTCAAGTCCAAAAGATTCCTGATGGTGACAGTTCAGACTCAGCCTGGGATGCAAATTGGGACTTTAAATTGATTAAAAATGTAAATATTTCCAAATTAGTGTTGGGAGATCTATGCCAAAGAACCTTAAAGTTCCTAAGCCATATGCTGAAATTTCCATTGCCTAGACCATCATGTTAAGGACCCATTCTACAAATATGTTAGGGATCACAGGGGGAACTATGGAGCTGGATTTAACTCTCCTCTTGTCATTTTAATCTCCATGGGACATGTGGGGTGTTCAGACAGGATTAGCACCTCTGGTGTGAGCATCTTCAGAACTCTTTCAGAGTTGCTCATGCACCTTTGATTTCCACCTGTCCCCCAACTCTCACCTGTGTCTCCAAGAAACTCCAAGAAAGGCAGCAGTGACACCCTAGTAAAACCTTCTTGGAAGATGGGTTGAACTGGGGTAATCAACTGGCCTCATTTAGGGGGTTGTCTAACTTGTGAATCACCTAACAGAATGGGCAGATCAGAACAATTTATTCCAAAGCCATGAAGGCAACTGATGCAGGTTCTATGGAGTGCTTAGAGCTTGGCTGGACATCAAAAACACCAAGATCAACCACTATATCCTGGGTCATCATCAGTGCTCTTGACTTTAGTCTTGCCATTGACTTGGATGACTCTGCAAGAGTGAGATTGAGGCCTTTGTGCAACTCTGACTCATTTAAATGCAATTCACATATAAGTCAAAACATCACTTCATGATATCATTGGTCCTCTTTGAAAATGAAGGGTGAACAACAACAATCTCCCAGCCTGAAGCCATTGAGGTTTGGGGGGTGGTGGTGGATGTGGGGATCACTATGGAGGTCACAGCCGAATGGTAATCCTGGATCTCTCTCTTAACTGAGTTCCTTGTCTCCAGTTCTTTTCCCCCTCCCAGCTATTTATTGTTTAAAAGCCTGAACTACCTGAAATCCTTTAGCTCATATCTCCTAGTTGACTACCTATTCTACTGACTCTTAGGCAGCTTATTCTTTAATATTTTACCATGGATTTAGATCTTGGAAATGATTTTGGAGCTCATCAAGTCCAACCACTTTCTTACAGATGGATAAACTGAGGCTGAAAAAGTTAATTACTTCTCTAAGGTCACACCAAACTTAGGGTTTCCTGACTGTAAACCCAGCTCTCTATACACTATATCACCTACCTAACTTTGTCAGTCCCAGTGAGATTTTGGGGATTAATTTCTGACAAGGAGTCCAGTTTCCTAACTCAGAAAGCACTTTAAACGATGGACATAAAAATGGCAGAGGAGGTCTTTTCAATTACATAGTAGGCAAGCCCCACTAAGGAGTTTACTTTACCCAAAGGAGCCCTAGGACATCTTGGTAAAACCATTTGGCTCATTAAAATGAAGAAAAAACCATTTAACTCTTTCTTATTCGTAGAGGGAGATCTCATCCATAAAGAGATGAAAGAGGCACCTGGGAGCTCATTTGGCTGCACTTTTGGAAAAATTTGTGAAGTGCCATTGGTACCACTATAGTCAGTGCCTTATCTGAGCCTTCCCTAACAGCTGTCTTTAAGGATTTGAAGAGCTGTCACATGGGAAAGGGAGCAAATTAGATCTGTTGAGCCCCAGTGGATAGATAAGGAACAAAGAAGGGTGGAGGGTAAGTTATAAAGAAGCAAATTTCAGTTGAATTTCAGAGGGGAAGATCTTACAATATGAGCTCTGCAAAAAAAAGGAGTGGATTACCTTGGGAGAGAGTGGGTTCCATCTTTTTGAAAGTTTTCAGACGTTCCATTAAATAGGTGCCCAGATAAGGAGTCCATTCAAAGGCAGAGGTTCTGTGAATGCCAGGAGGCAATATCAAGATAATCCAGAGCCAGCCCCCATATAGATTTGATGAATATTTTCAATTATGTTCTTCAGAGTTTGATTTAATACAATTTAGTTTAGTTTATAGATGAGCAAAGCCCAGCTTGTTTGGTTTTTGTTAATAGGATCCTATGTAGGTAAGGTGCATATAGTGTGTACAAGTCCTTGGTGCTGGAAGAAACCGAGGCTACTGGATCCCTTAAGCTCAGTCAGATCTGCTCTAACTCAAGAATCCATAAAGGGAACACCTGTAAGGGACGAATCAGACAGTGTCTGAGGAGGAGCAAACAGATCCAGATCAGAGGTGGGGTTGGACCTATGAGCAGTTGCAAGTCCAGCCTTGGATACAAGGAGACGGAGTGTTTTCCTAGCAAGACAGATTACTTTCCAAAATGTCTGAGGATGGGAGTCTTGGTAGGGCACTTCAGAAATAATACCATTACCTGTTTGCATCCAGTTATCCTCAGGTCCTTTCATTCGAATGACAAACTCCTTGAGCACAGGGGCCATGCCTCTATATCCCTCAGTACTTCCCACAATAGTTTATATATTCTTAAGTGCTTGACAAATGTTTGCTGTTTGATGTAATTCATGCATGGGATGAAGAGTTTCTATGAAACAATTTATAGAGGGAAGGGGGTCTCAGAAGTCATGAAGTCCACCCTTTTATTTTATAGAGGAACAAACTGCGGTACAGGAAAGTTAATGCACATAAAAATGGTACTTAAAGAGACCCTGGAGACCACCTAGTCCAATTTCCTTAATTTTTAGATGAGGAAAATGCAGCCAAGGAAAATAAGGTGATTTAGGAGCTTAATGCCACAGATTTAGGTGTGGAGGTGCCCTCAGAGATCATGAAGTCCAACACCTTCAGTGTACAAAAGGGGACTTGTCCAAAGGCATACAGAAAGTAAGTCTCAGAGGCAGACTTTAAGCACATTTCTTCTAATTCTTCAGTCAGTGCTATTTCCTTCTTATTCATTTAATTGCCAGGGGCAGGTAAGACTTCAGAAACATGCTCTTTCATCTGAGCCTCTGGACTGTTCTAATGGAAGCTCTCATAACTGGCTGCCAATCCTAGACACTTGACCAGCTCAGGACTTGTCAGAGAAATCTTTCAGACACATCCAAATACAGACAAGAAGCCCCAGCCCTGCAAGGAAACTGCTTTCTCAGAAATTGAGGGACAATTCTTACTTTTCCCAGGAGCATTTCCCAGGAAGAATCACAGAAAATAACAAAGGAAGGAGAAATAATCCTGGTGACTAAAGGCACAAAGGCAGAGTTGAGTTTAGGATAGAATCAAGCATGAACTCCCTGTAGTTTTGTCTGTGTGAGACACAACTCTGTCAAGAATCCTCTGCTGGGATGGAGAGGGGTCAGAGTTTTACAAACAGCACAGGAAGGCATCTCAGGAAGATGGGGATTCCCCCTCCTATTTACCATAGCCAACTATGCAAAAAAAAATGGCTAGAGAGCCTGCTATCCAGCACCACTCCTGGCTTTCAGGCCTTTCAATCCATTCAACTGAGGTGTACCAATGATCTTGCCAACTTGCTATCCTGATGTCTTATTCCTGGAGTGATCTTCAATCTTGCAGCTGCTCTGAAAAGTCTCTCCTTTCTCTCCAAGTTTCCCTCAATGTCTTTCTCACTTGAGAATACTTAGAAAGATTTTCTTCAAAGCTACTACCTTCTGCATGAGATCTCTCCCCAACTGTCAGAGCCCTCTTTTCCTAATTATGTGATATTTGTCATTATATTTATTCTGTATGTATTTTATATACATGCAAACACAGGATGATAAATTTAGAGCTGCAAAAACACTTAGAAAACTAGAGGCCAATTCCAATAGCCTTGGGATGGAAAATGCCATCTCAATCCAGAGAAAGAGCTATGGAGACTGAATGTAGTGTTTTCATCTATTTGATGCTTATTTTCTTAGTTTCTTTCTCATGATTTTCCCCCCTTTGATCTGATTTTTTTAATTAAAGCTTTTTTATTTTCTCTATATATACATATATATTTATACTTTTCAACATTCACTCTTACAAAAGTTTGTGTTCTAATTTTCCCTCCCTTTCCCCCACCTCCTCCCCTAGATGGCAAGTGACCTAATATATGTTAAACACGTGCAATTCTTCTATATATATCTCCACAATTATCATGCTGCACAAGAAAAATCAAATCAAAAAGAAAAAAAAAGAAAGAAAAGAAAATACAAACAAACATTAACAAAAAGAGTGAAAATACTATGTTGTGATCCACATTCAGTTCCCACTGCCCTCTCTCTGAGTGCAGATGGCTTTCTTCATCACAAGGCCATTGGAACTGGCCTGAATCATCTCATTGCTGTTGAGAGCCATAACCATCAGAATTGTTGATCTGATTTTTTTCTTGTACAATATAATAAATAAGAAATATTTTTAAAAAGTTGCAGATATATATATATATATATATGTATATATATATATATACATATATATATATATATATATATATAACTTATATCAGATTGCTTGCTCAAGTCTTGGGGAAAGTGGAGGGATGAAAGGGAAGGAGAAAATTTGGAACACGAAGTTTTACAAATATAAATGTTGAAAGCATGTATTTGCAAAAATAAAATACTATTAAAACAGAGGGGAAAGAAATCATGTTGATTTCTCAGTCTTCCAGTGGCCACAACAAAAATTAAGGATTCCCCAAATCTCCTTTTAATGCTATCAGTTTGCTGAATTATTAATAAAATGTGATTCTTTAGTGAATCATCCCTTGATTTTCATTTACACATATTCTATTTGTATAAGTTTGGTAAATTATCACAGAATATATGCTTTGGGTTTGCTCTCCGAAATTTCACTTACACCAACAGGTCAGGGCTCCAGTGGGTAATTGTATTACATCCCTTCAGGATCCTAAGAGTAGCCTGAATGGTTCAAGAATAGTTTTCTGATACTACAGTTCATGAGATCCCAACAGTGTGTTTCTCCTTGATTATAATTAATTAATGGCCACCAGCTACCCAGACTTAATTAGCTTCTTATTAAGTTTTTATTAAGCGAGTCTATAGAAAGAATAGTTGTTCATGAATAATGTGGAAATATTTTTAACATTACTATACATATATAACCTATATCAGATTGCTTGCTATCTTGGGGAAGGACTAGATAGGAGGGAGAAAAAAATGGAGTTCAAAATCTTACAAAAATGAATGTTGAAAACTATCTTTACATATAATTGGAAAAAATAAATATTATTAAATACAAATAATAATAATAAAGAGACAGAGGCCATTTGGTCCATAACATGGATGGGAAAATTTTATTGATGGGAAAATGGAGATTCTTCCAGTTAGTTATTTTTCATTCATGTCTAACTCTTCATGACCTAATTTAGGGTTTTCTTGGTAGAGATACTGGAGAAGTTTGCCATTTCCTTCTCCAGCTCATTTTATAGATAAGGAAATTGATATTAAATTGATATTAAAATAGATGTCATTGAAGTGACATGTCCAGTGTCACACAGTAGTAAGTGCCTGAGGCCAGATGTGAATTCATGTAGATATCTTCCTAACTCTACCTAAGCCCTGCCCATCTATCTATCTACCTTTTGTTTGTTCATATTTGTTATCCTTCCAATTAGATTGTAAAATGCTCAGGTCAGGGATTTTTTTGTGTCTTTTTGTATTTCTAATAGCATAGTGCCTGACACATAGTAGGCCTTTAGTAAGTGCTTAATAAATGATTGATTGTGAATTTAATTATTATCCTCTCTCTTTCATTAAAAGGTTATGCTCAAATAAGTATTATTTTGAACCCATCATCGTATCTTTTCTTACATCAAATATGTCCATAGCTATCCATCATTTTTTCTATTTTATAGTTAAACTATTCTCTTTTTTGACTAATCCATTAATCTGTTGGCCCCTTTACAGGATGTTTGCTTTTATACTATTCCATGAACTCTCTTCTTGTTCAAGCAGCTCATGGAGGCTTCTTTAATGGGGGGCAGGGGAGGAGAGATGAAGAGTTATTGGCCTGTGAATCACTTCAAAAGACCTGATTTCCATTGATCTTCAAAACCTTAGC
Organism: Myrmecobius fasciatus; assembly: GCA_023553655.1. NCBI lineage: Eukaryota > Metazoa > Chordata > Mammalia > Dasyuromorphia > Myrmecobiidae > Myrmecobius > Myrmecobius fasciatus. Next base: position 33,274 of record JAJPUD010012843.1, read on the forward strand.
ATGGAAGGTAGGTCCAATGTATCCCAGATTCTGCTCTTCCTGCCACTCTCTGAGGAGATAATAAGATCTGATGTTTTGCTCTTCTGCTTTTATTACCATTTCCTATGTATCAATTTTCCTTAGCTCCTGCCTCCCGCAATAGATAGCCTCCAAAAATGGTATGAGGGCTATGTTGAAGGATTCTCTCAACATTTTGGCAGAGGGATACCAATCACACAGGGTCTGATGACTGTGGGTCAAAGATAGGAGGCCACATGGAAAGGAAAGGTATTTCTTAGCGTGCTAAAGAATCTGTCCTAACTTATAAAAGATTCAGATTCTTGGGCTACAGATTTGGATTTTGTCATTTCAGACCCTTCTCTGTCATTTCAGACCCTTCTCTGTCATAGAGCCTTTGTAGAAGACAAATTTTTGAGCACCACTCATCTTAATTGTTAATAATGGGATTTTATTGGATATCTTTCCCAAAACAAGACTGTATGTCTTTATGTTCTCTTCTACTCTGTAAACATAACTTTACTATAATACCTTTTAAACTTAATATTTCCCCTAATTTATTGGCTAGTATACCATTCCTTTCCCCAAGCCATTAGTAACAAGCTTATTTTGAAACATGGAAGGAGGCAAAGTTCCCACCAACTCCAAGGCTGTTTGGTTGCCATGGTGATAAATGGTTTTAAGAAGGTCTCATTTATTTAAAAATAAATTTAGAAATAATTGAGCCCCATGAGATGAAGTTGCCCTGAATTCCCTCTTTGGTGGAACTTGATGCATTTCCTTCAGGGGACTAATGGTATTTTAAGGAAATTTTGATTAATCACGGAGGCTCATTTGCTCTAAATCATGAATGTTCCCGTTTTCTTGATTTGAGATGGACGAGGGAAACAGGTGGATGGGGTTTGACTCATTTTCCTTGATTAGATTTAACCAGATGCTACTGGGTGTTGAAGAAAAGATTTTAGTTTAAAAGAGGGTCCCCCTGAAGTAATCACAGGCTGAAACTTTATAGTAATTAGCCTGATGTGGGGAAATCTGCTTGAATCATTGATCACAGGGAACTTGGAGAAAACTTGGACCCACTGCTTCTTTTGTCCTGGTTAAAACATAGGGTGCTTAAACAAGTCAAAGAGAACAGCACATTGGCTTGAACATGCTCATCTGCACATATCTCTTTTGCTTTAATTCTATTCATTTTTTTTTTGTTTCTCTAGCACCTAGCATAGCTTTGCCTGGCACTTAGTAGATGCTTAGCAAATGTTACTCAATTAAATAAGTGAAGAAAAACAGTTATGTATTTATTAAGTGGAATTAAAAACAACAATAATAACTGGCAATTATATAGTACCTACTGTATACCAGGCATTGGGCTAAGTGTTTCATTTTATCTTCATGTTGATCTCATTTTATTTTCAGAACAACCCTTCCAGGTAGGTACTATTATTATCTTCATTTTGCAATTGAGGAAACTGAAGCAAATAAAAATGAAGTGGATTTCTCAGAGTCAGATGATTACCAAGTGTTTGAACTCAGTTAAGAACCCAGGTTTTCTTGACTGTAAGTCTAGCACTGAAAACATTCCAGAATGCTGCCTGAACCAAATTAAAATGTAATTGGGAGATATGTAACAAAAGAAAAATACAACAAAATACAGATAATGTTAATATGTGATTTTTCATATCAATATGTGGCCTGTAGGGATCTTTGTGTATGGCTTGGTAGCCCCCATATCTATTTGCTTCTGACACCACTGCCTAAACCCTGCATTGTGCAATGTGTTAGATACTGGGGATACAAAGCCAAAAGTGAGTCAATTCCTGTCCTCAAGGAGCTTACATTCTATCAGGATATTAAGGGATACAGAATATACATAAATGATAATGCAACTCTGCATTTTTATGGATGTGTGTATAGCTATTTAGACATATGTATATGCATTTATGCATACATGTGTATATACATTTTACAAATACTGTACTCTGTTTTCTTTCAATTTTATTAATCTCTCTTTTTATTTTCAGAATTTCAAATTTGATATTTCATTGGGAGTTTTTATTTGTTTTTTTTCTAGCTTTTTTTAGTTCCATGCCCAATTCATCTTCTCCTTCTCTATTTTATTCAAGTAAGCATCTAGAGATATAAAATTTCCCCTGCATCCCATAAATTTTATATATTTTCTCATTATTGTCATTCTCTTGGATGAAATTATTGATTGTTTCTATGATTTATTTCACCCACTCATTCTTTAGGATTACATTATTTAGTTTCCAATTAATTTTGTTATATTTTCCCCTATTCATTTAATTTATGTAATTTTATTGCATCATGATCTGAAAAAGATGTATTTACTATTTTTGATTTTATACATTTAAATTTAAGGATTTTATGCCCTAATACATGGTCAATTTTTGTGTAGGTTCCATGTACCACTGAGAAAATAGGATATTCTTTTTGTTTCCATTCAGTTTTCTCCAAATGGTCTATATACTTAACTTTTCTAAAATTCTATTTACCCCCATAATTTCTTTCTTATTTATTTTGTGGTTCAATTTATCTAGTTCTGAGATAGTAAGATTGAGATACCCCACTAGTAAAGTCTTATTGTCCAATTCTTCCTGCAGTTCTCTTAACTTCTCTAGGAATTTAGATGCTATACCAATTGATGTATATATTTTTGGTATTGATACTACTTCATTATCGATGGCACACTTTAGCAAGATGTAGTTTCCTTCCTTATCTCTTTTAATTACATCTATCTTTGCTTTTGCTTGATATGAAATCAGTATCACTATCCTTGCTTTTTTTTTTACTTCAGCTGAAACATAATAGATTCTGCTCCAGGCTTTTATGTTTACTCAGTATATAGCCTGTGCTTTAAATGTGTTTCTTGTAAACAATATATTGTAGGATTCTGGCTTTTAATCCAGTCTGCTATCCGCTTCTGTTTTATGGGAGAGTTCATCACATTCACATTCACAGTTAAAGTTACTAACTTAATATTTTCTACCATCTTATTTTCCCCAAGTTATACTTTCCCCTTTACTTTCCCCCTTTCCATTCTCCACAAAATCTTATTCAGTTTTCCAGAATAGTTTTCTCTCCGAGTTTTCATCACACTGTCTCTCTTTGTTTTTCCTACCTGTATAAAACTCAGTTTCCTTAACTGGATCTCCATCTGGATTACATTCCCAGGCCCCAAGAACATTTCCCTTTGTTCTGGGCTCTCTTCCTTCTTTTGTCTGAACTTGTTTGGTAAACTCAGTAGCCCCTATAGCTTCAGTTATTCTCACTATGCAGGTAATTCCCAGACCTACATACCCTCATCCCTATCCCCAACCACTAGTCTCTCTCCTGAACTCCATTACTAATCAAGTTTCTTTTGATTTTTGGCCATCTGTCTAAAGTTCAACATTCAAAAACTGAACTTCTTTGCTTCCCTCCTCCCCAAGCTCTCCTCTCTTCTAAAATTTTGTACTATTTTTGAGAGTAACATCACCTTTGCATTCATTGAGGCTTACAACCTAATTGTTGTCCTCATTCTCATTGACCTCCCAAGCCTAATCAGCTACCAAATGTTACAGTTTCTACCTCCATAAGAACAGCTGGATGGTGGACAGAATGCCATCCTAGATAATGGGGTGATACCTGAAAATAGAAAATCTATATTCTGAAAACTCTATTTGAAGAGGTACTAATTAGGACTAAAATAATAGCAGACTTTGCCTTGTTAGTCAAGGTCTAGAGAAGCAATGGAAAGAGAATACATTCAGATTTCTTAAGTCTTTTATAGTAGAATTTTTGGAGCTATTTACAACCATCCAATAGTATGGAAAGGACACTGTATTTAGAGCCAGAGTCTGGAGTCGAGTGCCAACTGTGAAACTTCCCATTTGTATGACGTTGGAAAAGCTTCTTAATCCTTCTAAAGATTAATCATAGCACCGTATATCTAAAGCTGCAGGCAACCTCAGAGGCTCTTGTTTTATATATGAGGAAACAGGTCCCATCCATAAAATGAGAGGATTGGGCTAACTTATTTCTCCCACATGTAAATCTGGGAAACCAAATGTTGGCCAAAGATGTGATAGCAAATTTAACAATCATTCTTGGCCATTAATCCTAGAGCTATAACTTGAATGGGATCAGCATGACTGGACATGGCTCTGGAGAGCATCCCATAAAAATGAAATTGTGCACATGTAATGTTTGTTTTTTTTTTTTTTTTTGGTGACCCCTGGTTGGTGACTATGTTGGTGACAGAGTGATCTATCTGTATGGAGCTGGGCTGTTGATTAGTCAGAACAACAGTGAAACCCAATACCAAACCAAAATAAGGGATAAAGATGAGAAGGGGACTATATGAGCAATTATAAGAACTTTTACCTGACTTATGGCAACCTATGAAAATGCCCTCAAAACAGAAAATAGATAAAGGAAAAGAAATTGATTCTGATTTTTACCATTTTTATAAATACCTCTTGTACTAGTTAGACATAGTATCCAGTGCTATAGTTTCAGAATATGTTTATTTGTAAATTATCTCTGAGGATGATGAGAGCAGATTTTCAGAGAGATCCTGCTTGGAACAATGAAAAAGTGCAAGAAGACAGTAAATGTGATGAAAAACTGATGTGAAAAGGCCATTGGCATATGGAACTAGGAGAACAACAAATAGATGAAAATTGTCACAAACTGCAGAAATGACTTTCATCACCAGTGATAGAACTATCTCATTTGGACTTAAGTGTCTGTTATTTTATCACCATACATCAATTGTGCACTTACTATGTGTCGGGCATTAAGCAAGGTCCTGGAATTATATATGTACATTTTAGGAGATAACATTTTATATTTATAAAAATAATTAAAAATTCTTACAAGTCAAAAGATGATTAAGTGCATGAGTCAGGGCCTGTGAGTTCATGGATGTGGAAATCACTAATTGCAATGCCTCCATTAATTATTGTCTTCACGTTGTCTGAATTGTTAGAGGTTAAGGGACTTGCCCATGGATTTATCAAATCCCTTTGCCCTACTCACAGATGCCAACTAAATTCAGACCTTAGTACCTCACATCTGAATCATTGTCATAATCTTCTGTGATCTGCTGGCTTCTAGTCTCTCATCACACCAATCCTTTTAACACATGGCTGACAAATTGATTTTCCTTAAATGTATCCCTGGGATTTTACTCAATAAACTGCACTGACTTGCTATTATTTCCAGGAAAAAAAGCTCTTTTGCTTAATTTTTAAAGCTCTTCAGAACCCATTCCAATACGTAAACATATTTTATAGTCTCATTAGACATTACACTTCTTCCCACTGTTTCATCCAAATTTTCTTTGTCCTTCTTTCTCTCTCTTTCTTTCCCTTTTCTTTATAAATACAGTATTTATATACAAATTTTTCTAAAAGTCTTCATGCAGTTTAAAAAAGTTTTTTATTGATAATTTCTGGCTTTTTAAAATTTTTTAATTTTTTTAGTTTTTTTTTTAATTTTTTAATTTTTTAAAAAATTTTCTGGCTTTTAAAAACATCACCACAGGGGCAGCTAGGTGGTGCAGTGGATAGAGCACCAGCCCTGAAGTCAGGAGGACCTGGGTTCAAATCTGGCCTCAGACACTTAACATTCCCTAGCCGTGTGACCCTGGGCAAGTCACTTAACCCCATTTGCCTCAGCAAAAAAAAAAAAAAAAAAACATCACCACAGTATCCCTTGTAGCCTTCTACCTCCCTGGCAGCCATTCCATAAGATAAAGTTTTTATAGAAGGGGGGGGAAGGCAATACAACTAATTGATCTACTGAAAAAGTCTAAAAACACAATGTGTAACACCTATGGACCTCCCACCTCCACTATGGGGTAGGTTGGAGTTGTATTCTCATATTTTGAGTTCAAATTTAGCCACAGACTTTCTAGTTATGTGATCCTGGGTAAGATACTCAACCCTATTTGCCTCAGTTCCTCATCTGTAAAGCAATCTGGAGAAGGAAATGGCAAACTAATCCAGTGTCTTTACCAAGAAATCATTAAATAGAATCACAGAAAATCAGATTTGACTGAAATGACTCAAAACAATTAAATTATTGTGCATATTGTTTTCTTGGCTCTGCTTACTTTGCTCTGCATCAGTTCATAAATATCTTTTTATGTTTCTCTGTGTTCATCACATACAGAATTTCTTACAGCATAGTAAAATTCTATTATTTTTGTGTAACAAAGCTTGGTTAGATATTCCTCAATTGAAGGCATTGATTTGTAATTCTTAGCTATGACAAAAAGTGCTGTCAAAGTATATAGGGCTCTTTCCCTCACCCCTTTATTGTTTGCTTCCTTGAGATATAAACCCAGTAATGAAGTCTCTGGTTCAAAGAGTATGAATATTTTAAACACTTTATTTGCATAATTCCAAATTGCTTTCCAAAATAGTTGCATCATTCCAAAGCTTCACTAATAATATATTGGTTTGCCGATTTTTCCATAACCTGTCCAATATTGTTTCTGGGTATGAGGTGAAACATCAAAGTCATTTTGATTTTCATTTCTCTTATTATTGTGAAATGAATTCTTGTGACTAATGAGTACTTTGAGTATTTCTCAAAAGAAATGTTTGTTCATATCCTCAGACCACTTATATATTGGAGAATGCCCCCCACGTTAACTTTTTATATATCTAGGTTATAAAACACTTATTAGAGGAATTTTTCCCCATTGGACATTTTTCTTTCTCATCCTGAGTGTATTAATATTGTTTATGCAGAAGCCTTTCAGTTTCAAGTTTCCTTTTCTGTTGTAGGCACATTATTATAGTCCTTCATTTACTTTAATCTATTTCTAAGGTAGTCCTGCTCCCCTAGGCTTTCTCTTTCACCCTTGATATACCTTTGATATTCTCCCTTCTTCTCTCCTTCAGATAATCTTATTCATAAGATTTTAAATTTTAATTTTTTATACCTTTCCAAAAAATTTCCCTTCATTACTCATCTTATTTTTCTGTCCACTCAAGATCCTTATTCTATGATTCATGACCCCTATAATTATCTGATCTTTCTCTTTTCCCTGCATTCTTCTTGCAATTAGAATTCTCAAGGTATCCATTTTGGGTTCTCCTTTCTAGCCACTCCTTTTAGAACTTGCCTCATTTCTGTTGTTCTGTCCTTTATTCTTGCAAACAATATAATTATTGCAGGTGGTAGAGAAGATATTTCCCATGGTCTCTCCTCTTTCTCATCACCTTCTTGATTATGCAGCCCATCCCTGATCTGTATCCTTGCTTGCTGAGCTAATTTTTAACACTTGTTTGAAAATCTCCTTCCTGAGTCTGGGCTTACGTACTTCTCTGGGAGCCATTTGTTCCCAGGAATTTTAACCCCCTACTTCTAGGACTTATGGACTTTTCAAGCACCAAATCCCCCTGACTTCATCCATTACAATCATCTCTTTTCACTTATAATAGCATTCATCAGTGGAACCCCCTCTCAGCCCTGGAGTAAGGTCCTCATCCTTTCCTCAAGGCTTGAATCTTTTCCCTTTATCTCTCAGCTATTTCCCTATAGTCTCTTCTTTTTCTTTTTTTTTATTTCCAAACTTATCATTGTTGTGCAAGAAAAATCGTATCTACACAAACGATATATCAGATAAAGGAAACACAATGTAAGCTAACATCAATCAAGGAGTATGAGAATGTTATGTTGTGGTCCACATTTCGCATCCCTCTCTCTGGGTGTATATGGCCTTCTTCAGTGAACAATTGGAAGTGGTTTGAAACATTTCATTGTTGAAGAGAGCCATGTCCATCAGAATTGATCGTCATATAATACTGTTGTTGCCGTGTATAATGATCTACTGGTTCTGCTCATTTCACTCAGCATCAGTTCATGTAAGTCTCTCCAGGCCTCTCTGAAATCATCTTGCTGGTCGTTTCTTACAGAACAATAATATTCCATAATATTCATATTTTTTTTATTCAGCCATTCTCCAATTGAAGGGCATCTATTCAATTTCCAGTTTCTAGCCACTACAAAAAGGGCTGCCACAAACATTCTTGCACATGTGGGGCCTTTTCCTTCCTTTATGATTTCTTTGGGATATAAGCCCAATAGAAATGCTGCTGGGTCAAAGGGTATGCACAGTTTGATAACTTTTTGAGCATAGCTCCAAATTGTTCTCTAGAATGGCTGTATCCGTTCACAGCTCCACCAACAATGCATCAGTGTCCCCACCCTTCCACATCCCCTCTAACATTTATCATTAACTTTTCCTGTCATTTTAGCCAATCTGACAGGTGTGAAGTGGTATAGTCTCTTCTTTTTCTAAGAGCATAAATGTCACCTATACCTCATTGCTAGCCCTTGATTTGATCCCAAGCATCACGCACTTCCCTATATTCTCTTCCTTATCCTTTTCATGTGCCCTCCCATGTCATAATGTTATCCTCTAAAAAAGAGTTGATACACCTGTGTCAGGGTGTCTCCAGGTTCTGTCCATAACGTCTTTTTTCTGGTCCTTCACTACTACCTCTACTACATTTCGACCTTCAGAACCTTGTCTACATTTCAAAAGTCCATTGCTGTTACTGTTCTTGCCCACTATATTCATTTCACCTGAATTTCTGCTAAATGGTGTTTTCAAGAGACAAATAATCTCTTTACTTCTGATTTTCTTTTGAAAATTGTTCTTCATTATTGAATTTCCATCTTTTGTCTAGTATGGTTAAGCTTAGATTTTCTGGATAGGTTACTTTGGGCTTCATTCTGAGCTCCAGTGCTTTTCTATTCCATCCTATGTTCTAGAGGGCATATAATAGTCTTATGGATTGGAATTGGATATCCTTCCCTATTTTTTTAATGGTCTTTCCATTTCAAGCTTGTTTCTGAACTGAATTGCAAAAATTTTATCACTGCTCTCTTGGAATTTGTCGCCTTCTGGAGGTGATGTGAATTCTTCCAATCAGAATTTCCTTTTCCATGTTTCAAACATGGATGTTCCATCTATTATTTCCTTCATTCTATATTAAGAATCTTCTGTCTTGTGGTGTTCTGGGAACCATGATCCTTATGGTATCTTTGCACGTTTTGTCTTCAGTTTCAGTGTGTTTTGCTTGCATCATGAAGATATTTTCCTATAATGTTATTACTTTTGCTTCTTTTAGCCTATATTGTCCTCTACTTTTGTGTTGTTTGCATTTCTAATCTATTGTTATCCCTTCTTTTTTGGGGGGGTGGGATTTGCTATTGTAGATTTAAGATTTTTAATTCTGTTCATTATTTTTCTGGTACAGCACATAAATTTTGCTCTTTCAATTCTCATTTGTCATTTAAGTCACACAGATTCAGAGAATTGTGGTTCTGTATTCTCAAACACAGACTCCTCTGTCTTGTCAAGTTTTGAATCAATTTCCTTTATTTTGTAATATTTATTTACTTGAAGGTCTATTTCCTTCTGTTACTATTTTTTCCTATTGATTTATCTTTTCTATTCAAGGTGTTTGAATTTTTCTCCTTCTGAAATCTTTGGTATTTTTAATCTTTCCTCCCTACCCCTCATTTTCCTCATCACTAACTTTCTGATACCTGCCCTCTACCTGTATTTTCCTTGGAGGCTGGATCTCAAGTATATCTATCTCATATCAAACTGGGTGATTCATGGTTCACTAACCTAGCTCTCTACGACAACTAAGTTATTGTTTGTGGCCAGAAGTGACCCCAAGTAGATGTGGTCTTTCTCTTAGGCTTGATGGAATACACAGAATTTTAATTGCATAGTGCCCTGTCTTGGTGTCCTGCTTTATGCTCTTTGTTTCCCAGTTCTCTGGCCTGGAAATCGTTTCCTCCAACACAGGTTTGTAGCACTGATACTTCTGAGTTACCACCATGATAGCTTTTTAATCCTGAAGGGCAGTGGCCAAAATGACTGAGACCTGAACAAACTTATGCAGCTTGAAGAAACAATCTTTACAGCACTGGAAAGGGCACTGGAAACTTGCAGGGGTGGATTTGATGTAAGCTGCTATCTTTTCCTTGAGTAGAGAGCAGTCTCATTGCAAGTAGTGGGGCGATAGGGGAGGAGTACAGAGAGAGTATCAGTTTTCAGGGTTTTTTTTTAACCTCCTAGTGTCCTAGCCCATGAAGTTAGCAGAAGTTGCTTTATCTTTGGCTCATAATTTGTGTTTTGCAGAGATTTCAGAAATTGTAGAAATTATTTAAAAAATCATAATCCATCATTTTGTTGATTATATGACCCAGAAGTTAGTCTCATTATCTTGGTGTAGTTTTGATCTTGTTAACCGATTGATTTCAATTCAAAGGTCCAGCACTCTATTCATTATGTAACACTGTCTTTACCAGGCCCACCAGTTGTTAGTAACCTTCCCACTACATATATTTTACAAATAATATTCAAAGATTTTAAATCTGTTAACAATTGTCTCTCAATATGGCATGTAAGAGACTTGGAGGTAAGAAATATCTCACTCTTATCTCTCTATATCTCCTTTGTCTAGAACAGTACTTGCATATGGTAAACACAATGAATATGTGGTAAAAATTGGTTGACAAAGTCCATACATGGGATCAAAAAGAAAGACCTGAGAGGTCTGAGAGTCATTGGTTATATTACGAATTTTTTATGTTGGGATTAATCCAATATTTTGTCAGTGGGGGGATGTTTTGCTGGAAGAAAGGAGAGATTTCACTACTGTAGCTTCAGAGGCAAGTTTCACCCAGTGTTCCTCTGTCTCAGACACAAAGGATGACATATATAAAACAGATGTTTTAGAAAGGCAAGGAACAAGAAACTGAGAGGCAGAAGTGAGAAGTACAGATGGTGAACAGATGATTCAGTTAATACCAACCTAGCCAGCTGTGTGTACTGCCAATGTACCCTCTTTAATAAAAACCTAACTAATGAGCTTACTCGGGATAAAGCCAAGAATCCCACAGTCACAAAATGGGAGAAAGCTGTTCTTTCAGGAGAAACACGGACTTCCCAGAGTTTATGGTTCTATTGTCACAATCTTCACTCATTTATGACCAGCTTCCCTTTTTGTCGCAGTGGTAGCCTCTAATTTCATCTAGGTTTTCATGGATACACTATAAGTGATAGTATCTTTTTATTTTCTTTTGTAGACATGTTTTATTGTTTTTTTTCATTTTATTTTTATTTGGGGGGCATATTCCTCCTTGATACCATTCTTTCTTCCCTAGTTCTACCATGAATTTATTAGTATGTGTTTCTATCCAGAGCCCTTCTAAAGTTACATTCCTTGATTCTGTCAGTTTATAGGATATTATCTACAACTTTACAGTTGTTTTAATTTGAAGTTCCCTTATTGTTGTTTGGGAGCCTGGTTCTTATAGTCATTAATAGCATACAATTAAAAAAAAATTATTGCTTCCTTTGACCATTTCTTTACTGAGGAATAGCTCTTGGTTTTATGTATTCATATACAGATATGTTTATATTTGTATATATAAACACACATATATACACATATATGTATATATTAATATCTACATATGTGATTGCATGAATTCCCTATATATGATGAATAACAAAAATTTAGTGGTATTATTTAATGCAAAGCTTTCCTGCATTTGAAAGTTTCTCTTATTTGCATTGATTTTTTTTTTGTACAAAGGCTTTCTAATTTTGTGTATCTGGAATAATCTTTTTTTTCTTTTTTGTGATTACTTCTTTCTTAAATTACTTAAGAATTCTTTTGCATAGAGAGTTGTGAGAGGTTCCTCCTTTTTTTCTTCTCTGCTTTTAAAAATCATATGACCTTTTATATTCAGAACTTGTAAATCCATTTGGAGTTATATGTGCTATGTGGTATTGATCTAAATCTAATTTCTTTTCAACTGCTTTCCTTTTTATTTTCTCTAGCATTTCTTATCAAATACTAGGATTTTATTTTTGTTTGTCTATTAAATAGTAGATTGCCATCATCAACTTTTAGTTCTTTCTTATCTAATATATTCTCCTAATTTATTTGTTGATTTTTTTTTAAATTGTACCAAATAATTTGCATGATTTCTAATTCCTAATATGGATTGAAGTCCAGTAATATTATACCCACTAGTCTTAAGTTCTTTCCAGAACTTTACTTTAGATTGTCAACTTTTTGTCATCTTTCCTTCCTTTCACTATGATTCAGCATATGCTGCAATATACTGTATAAACTACTTGAATCCTACCAAGTAGTAGACTATCTCTATATGACACCAAGGAACAGTAATAATGAGGGGAAGGTGGGACTAATACTTTGGGGCTAGCAGTAGCAGAAAGCTACTGACACAAGTTGGATATTACAACTAAACTTGTAGGTTCTTAGGACTATGCACTGATTAAGATTTGGGGCTAGCAGTAGCAGAAAGCTACTGACACAAGTTGGATATTACAACTAAACTCATAGGTTGTTAGGACTATGCACTGAGATTCTATTTTAACTAAGGCACCTCCAATCAGCTTGCCTAATCCTGACTCTTGGCCGTCTTGTGTCACCTCTAACACTCCTTTTAAAATGATATTTTGTCACTTAAGAGTGACTAGATTGTTTTTTTCTTCCATCATGAGATGGTGAAATGAGTCTTTTACTTGGAATGAATTAATCTGTGTTTGTCCCAGCTTTGGGAACCACTAGCTTTGTAACCAAATCACTTCTCCCTCATGCCTCAGCTTCCTCATTTGTAAATAGAGAGAGAGAGATTGAAAGAGAGAGAGATTGAGAGATAGAGAGAGAGATTGAGAGAGAGAGATTGAGAGAGAGAGAGATGGAGAGAGAGAGATGGAGAGAGAGAGATTGAGAGAGAAAGAGATGGAGATAGAGAAAGAGATGGAAAGACAGAGAGATGGAGAGAGAGAAATGGAGAGAGAGAGATGGAGAGAGAGATAGAGAGAGAGAGAGAGATGGAAAGAGAGAGAGATGGAAAGAGAGATAAAGATGGAAAGAGAGAAAGAGATGGAGAGAGAGATGGAGAGAGGGAGAGATGGAGAGAGAGATGGAGAGAGGGAGAGATGGAGAGAGGGAGAGATGGAGAGAAGGAGAGATGGAGAGAGAGGGAGATGGACAGAGAGTGAAATGAAGAGAGAGGGAGATGGAGAGAGGGAGTGGGAGAGATGGAGAGAGAGAGAGAGAGATAGGGATTGGGATTGAGGTTGGGATTGGGATTGGGATTGAGATTGGGATTGGGATTAGGATTAAGATTGGAATTGGGATTGATATTGGCATTTGGATAGGGATTGAGATTGGGATTAGGATTGAGAGAGATTGGGATTGGGATTGAGATTGGCATTGAGATTTTGATTAGGATTAAGATTGGGATTGGGATTGGGATTGGGATTAAGATTGGGATTGGGATTGAGAGAGATTGAAATGATTGAGAGAGAGTTTGAGAGACAGTGAGAGAGAGATTGAGAGAGAGATTGAAATGATTGAGAGATTGATAGAGTGATTGAGGGAGAGTGAGAGAGATATTGAAATGATTGAGAGAGTGATTGAGAGAAAGAATGATTGAGAGAGAGAGATGGAGAAAGAGAGAGATGGAGAGAGATGGAGAGGGAGAAAGAGATGGAGAGGGAGAGGGAGAGAGAGAGATAGGGATTGGGATTGGGATTGGGATTGAGAAAGATTGAAATGCTTGAGAGATTGAGAGAGATTGATTGAGAGAGAGATTGAGAGAGATATTGAAATGATTGAGAGAGTGGTTGAGAGAAAGAATGATTGAGAGAGAGAGATGGAGAAAGAGAGAAATGGAGAGAGATGGAGAGGGAGAAAGAGATGGAGAGGGAGAGGGAGAGAGAGAGATAGGGATTGGGATTGGGATTGGGATTGGGATTGGGATTGAGAGAGATTGAAATGCTTGAGACTTTGAGAGAGATTGATTGAGAGAGAGATTGAGAGAGAGATTGAAATGATTGAGAGAGAGATTGAGAGAGATATTGAAATGATTGAGAGAGGGATTGAGAGGGATTGGGATTGAGAGGGATTGAGATTGGGATTGGGATTGAGAGATATTGGGATTGGGACTGGGATTGAGATTGGGATTGGGATTGAGAGA
>JAJPUD010012844.1:0-31299 GCA_023553655.1 Myrmecobius fasciatus
TTTGGGTTTCTTTCAGGAGGTGATCGGTGGATTGTTTCAAGGAGTATTTTGCCTTCTGGGTCTAAAATATCAGGGCAGTTTTCTTTTATGATTTCCTGGAAAATAGTGTCTAGGTTCTTTTTTTCATCATGGCTTTCAGGAAGCCCTATAATCCTTAGATTGTCTCTCCTAGATCTATTTTCCAGGTCAGTTGTTTTTCCTAGGAGATATTTCATGTTTTTCTCTATCTTCATTTTTTTGTTTTTGTTCGACTGATTCTTGAAGTCTTGATGAGTCATTCATTTCCAATTGTTCGATTCTAATTTTTAATGTCTTATTTTCTTCAGTTACTGTTTTTAGTTCCTTTTGCAATTGACCAATTACATTTTTTTGTTCATTGCATTCTTTTTCCATTTTTTCTATTTTATTTTGCAGTGATCTCATGTCGTTTCCCCATGTTTCTTCTAACTCTCTTTTAAGATTTTTTATGCAATCTTCAAAGAAAGCCTTGTGACATGGAGACCAATTTATGTCTCTGTTTGGGGCTTTTTCTGGAGTTGCTTTACCTTTAGGGGCCTCAGGATTTGAGGTCTGCTCTTCCCTCTCTCCATAAAAGTTGTCTATGGTGAGAGCTCTTTTTGTTTTTTTATTCATTTTTTTAAAGGTGTGAGGTCTGTTTAGGGCAAAGGTGGGACAGCTGCTTTAATTTGCCCTGAGGCATTTCTGCTGATTGAGTTATTTCAGGAACTGGGCAGTTCTGCTGATTGAATTATGTCAGGTGCTGGGCAGTTCTGCTTTAGTTCACCCTGGGGCAGTTCTGCTGATTGAATTATTTCTGGTGCTGATCAGTCCTGTTGTTTGAATGATTGCTTTAAGGTGCTGTGTAATGGCAGCTAGGTCCGATGCTCATCAGGGGTTCAGTGGTTCACAATCTATCCCCTTCAAAAGGCAGACCCTCCAAACCACCTGCCCACAATCAGGACAGATTGGGCCAAGAGGCTCGCAGAAGACTCCCAGGTGTGTGAAAAGCACAACGCTCCCACTCCTGTTCCGACTCCTGTTCCAGCTCCCTGCTCCAGCTCCCTGCCCCGGTCTCCCTGTGCTGCAGTCTGGGTTCAGCAGACCACCCCCCTGCCCAATTAAAACAGACCTGTTTTGAGGTTCTTCCAAAGTATCTTCTTCTAGAATCGTGTTGTTCTCCAGATATTGTGGATTTTTTTGCTTCAGAACCAGTCTAGAGGCTTCATATGTTGTTGGTTTGAGGGGAGGTTAGAGGAGGTTACAGAGACTCCTGTCTGATCTCCGCCACCATGGCTCCACCCCCAGATGATGAAATTAAAACCATCTCTAGTCATATGAAAAGTTGCTCCAAATCACTATTGATCAGAGAAATGCAAATTAAGACAACTCTGAGGTACCACTACACACCTGTCAGATTGGCTAAAATGAAAGGAAAAGATAACGATGAATGTTGGAGGGGATGTGGAAAAACTGGAACACTAATACATTTTTGGTGGAACTGTGAACGGATCCAACCATTCTGGAGAGCAATTTGGAGCTATGCTCAAAATGTTATCAAACTGTACATACCCTTTGACCCAGCAGTTTTTCTACTGGGCCTATATCCCAAAGAGATCTTAGAGGAGGGAAAGGGACCCACATGTGCAAGAATGTTTGTGGCAGCCCTTTTTGTAGTGGCTAAAAACTGGAAAATGAAGGGATGCCCATAAATTGGAGAGTGGCTGAATAAATTATGGTATATGAATGTTATGGAATATTATTGCTCTGTAAGAAACGACCAGCAGGACAATTTCAGAGAAGCCTGGAGAGACTTGCATGAACTGATGCTGAGTGAAACAAGCAGAACCAGGAGATCATCATAACACGGCAACAACAATACTATGTGATGATCAATTCTGATGGACATGGCTCTCTGCAACAAAGAATTGTCTGAAACCAGTTCCAATTGTTCACTGAAGAAAACCATATACACCCAGAGAGAGGGAAATGAAATATGGACCACAACGTAACATATTCATGATCTCTATTGACATTTGCTTGCATTGTGTTGCCTTTCTCTGATTCTTTTTTTCTCTTGTAGATAGGATTTTTCTTGCATAACTTCTCAAGCATTTCAACATTATTAACATGTAGTGGACTTCCTGCCATCTAGAGGAGGGGAGGGGACTGGGGGTAAAATTTGTAATGGAAAGCTTTGTAAAGATCAATGTTGGGAGGGGCAGCTAGGTGGTGCAGTGGATAGAGCACCAGCCCTGAAGTCAGGAAGACCTGAGTTCAAATCTGGTCTCAGACACTTCCTAGCTGTGTGACCCTGGGCAAGTCACTTAACCCCAATTGCCTCAGCAAAAAAAGCAAAAAAAAAAAAAAAAAAAGATCAATGTTGGGGAACTATCTATACATATGTTATACAAATAAAAAGCTTTAATAAAAAAAAAAACTTTCAGGTTTTCGATGCACTTTATAGACAGTCAGTCCTCAATATGTGTGTCTAACTTTGATGATTTCAAATATTTGCATGATTTTATTAGTAATCTTATTTTCACTTTTGAATTTGTACCCATGCATTTAGGCCTATGTTCATTAGAAATTATGCGAGGACATGGAGTGGCTAGTATTTTACTAGGTGCTTCACTAGTTCTCTCCAGCATTGTAAAAAAAAGTTCTCTGTACATTCATTTCATATTTTAAATGTTTGCTCTTATAACTCAAGTCCTGTGCTGTACTTGTGCCCCCAAAGCACAGTGTAAATCCTTTGGACTCTAAGGTGATATTGCCAATCTCAACATCTTCTGACAGCAGTGACTGAAGTTTCAGCAGTCTTGCCCCTGGTTTTTAGAGAGTGATTCACAGAAAAGTTTACAACGGTATGTCTATGGTACAATGCCTTCATGTCACCATCTGACACATTGGAAAGATTCAGGTTAAAAAAATATTTTAAGAACCTTTTTTGCTATAAAGCATTTCTAGCACTTTAGATTTCATGTTAGAAAAGTGAATACTGTCTGAAAACAATTGTTTAAAATTGAAATCAGCATAAAACACACAATTTTAGGAAATTTCTAGGAAAATGTTTTACATGTCACCAATTTTATTTTGTGTACCACATTTTATAGGTTATTTCATGGTTACTGTGTTAGGATCAGAATTAATGTTTTGTTATAAATAATTGTATATAGAAAGTGTATTTTCAGTGATCTCTAAAGAAAGATTATAGTTTTGTAGTGGCAGCAGGAACCTAACACTCTATTTCCCATAGGTTCAATGTATCTATATTCATTTTAAAAAATATTTTTGTATGATTTTCTAAAAATGGTGACCGTGTAAAAGTTGAGGATTGACTATAATTTCTTTTAATCCTCATCAACAATGCTGTAAGGAAATACTCTTTGTTACATTTTATAAATGAGAAAACTGAAATTTAATGGCTAGCTCAAAATGTCATAACTGAGGCAAAATTTGAACTTAATTCTTCCTGATGCCAATTCTAGTGGTCTATATACTATGCTAAGACCACCTCTCACTGTAAATTCTCTTACAATATTCTATTTTGTGCTGTATTTGTTTTAGTGTCCATTTTCCCTCCTAGATTAAATATTCCTTAAAGGCAAAAATCATGTCTCATTTATTTTCGTATCAAACAGTGTTTTTCCCCAATATTCTACAGCAAAGCTCCTTGTGTTGGCTCTCTGGGCAATGCAAATAAACCTATATGGTTTCTTATTCAACAAGAGCCAATCAGCTTTCAGCTTCTTCCTTCCTTAAAGCAGGACTCTTTAGCTTAAGCTCCTTGAGGGGAAAAAGCAAACTTTAGATTGGCTCTTTGGGATATGCAGATAAACAAAGACAACTCTTAGCTAAAGGATACTGCTTTGTCCAATCATATTTGACTCCTTTCCAGTAACAAAGGCGATGGGGAGTCTGTTTTTTTTTTTTTTCCTTCTGTTTCTCCCTATCAAACCAGAGATGGCAGTAAAGATCAACAAAAAGTTCTAAGAGCTTTCATTTATAGTAGAAATAATGCTAAAGGTTAAAAACTTGATTTCAGCTCTTAGGTCTCTATTATTGATGTCAGACTTTGTCCATTTAACAGGATTCCATAGCATATTAGTAGTTACCTACTTATCAGTTAACTTTCTTGCTGTCCTTCTAAATGCCATCTCATGTCTTCTAAACTCAATTACTTCCAGCTGATTCTCCCATTTTTCTCCTAGCTTCTTTCACATTCTTGATAACTTAAATTAGAGCCTCATAATTATGTGACTCAGATTTCCCTTATGATGTGAAACTCATGAAACCTACCTTTTTGTTCATTAATATCTAGTTATTTGATTTACTGCTTTGTGAAGTTTTAATCTCTCAAATGCTTTAAAAAAAATTCATGCATTTGAGCTGAGGGATCACAATACCCTGCAATCTCAGTAATTTCTTTGTCCTCTAAAAGATCCTCTGAGTTCTCTATTAGTTCTTCCTAACAGTCTGACTCTTTTCATAGTTTATTTAAAAATTGTGTTTATACTTTAATTTCATTGGTTTTCCATAAGCAAAAATTCTATTTTCTATACTTTTTTCAACCAAAATGTTGACAGACAAAAATAGCAATACCTTAAATCTTCACTGATTCATTCAAATTCTTTTCTTTATGCAAAAGTTTATTCTCTGACCCATCAATCTATTTTTTACCCCATTTGAACATTCTAATTGTTCATATACAAATGAGATCATGCCTTAAATTAAGCTACCTCTTAAAGAAGAGGTCTTTGTCAGCAAGTTTGGAGTTTGGGTGTTGAAGAATCCATAATATTTCAGAAACTAGATATGGATTATGAAAAATCTCTGATAGCCAAGGGTCATAGTCAAGACTCAGAGACAGAAAGAGACCATTGTTGCATCTTACATCCTCATTTTACAGATAAGGAAACTGATGTTGGGTAATTTGGCCAAGATAACACAAGTTATAGTAATTACAGGTGAGATTTAAATGAACCAGTGTTTTTTTCCCCACTCTACTGTTCAGGATGAGCAGAGGAAACTGAGAAGCTAATCAGGGAATCTGTCTGATCATCCTATTTATGGTCTCTCTCCCATGGTGTTTCTCCCCTCTACATATACTGCTCCATTTTAATTTTGGTAAATGGAATAGAAACTCTCTTTCCTGTTACTTAAGGGTTACTGTGACAAGTTTTGAAATATAGCACAGTGCCATGAGATGAATAAATTGAGGTTTTAGGTTTAATAGTGGTTTAGTGATTTCAATATACTTTACAATAACTAGGTTTATATTTCTCTTTCAGGTTCACCAAGTGCCTTCTTTTCAAGTACCTCAAAATATAGGTGGGAGAGTCAAATAATTATCCCTCCTTTCCAAATAAAAACTTGAATCTCAAAGAAGTTCAGTGATGTGTTTGAAGTCACACAGCTAATAAAGGGCAGAATCCTGGTCCCTTCCCTTCATTGAATTTCCGAGACTGAGAACTAGGAAATGTGCCAATGGCGTAGCAGCAACAATGGCAGCTGATAGTTTGGCATTCAACCCACTGAATCTTTTGCCTTATCTAAATGATGGACTACAAAAACCTAAAGGAAAAAATGTATCCTTTGAGCATAAATACAAGTCTATGATTTTACTGTCACTGCAATAGACCCCTTGCCTACCTTTCCAACCTGTCTTCACCTTAGCAGCAATAATCATTTTTAACAACTGTAAGCATTATGATTTTCACAACCATTCAAGATTGTTGAAGAGCATCCTGTCCCCACTATAGTCCTGTTAAGTTGCTCTGCTTCAATCAATGCTATTTTTTTCCTTTAAAATTGCTTTTAAAATTCTGTCTTTTTCCTTGGCTCCTAAGTTATTTTTTCACATTTTTTTCTTCCTCTTTCACCTGAAATCTGATGGGCTAACAATGTTATCTGTATTCTTCCTGTAGTAGACCTTTTAAGGTCCTTTTTTGAGTTCTACTTCCCTGGGATTGATTGGTCTGTTTAGAAGATACCCTCTCTCCCCTTCTTCCCTTTCTCACTGATTGGGGCAGAACAACCCCCTAATTTGAATGCAGTTTTTAAATGTACTTTTATTCAAAATCTTTCCCTTTAAAATGTGTTCATTTATTTGGATTCATCAGTATACCAAGGCCTAACCAGTGGAAGCATATTGTCATCTGTCCTTTTACTAACTAGATTTTCCCTTCAAGAACAGCAACTTTCTAACATCTATTTTCAGAGACCCTGCCCTTCCACTCCTGGACAATTTAATCTACTCTGCTTTGGGACTTAGCCTGGGTCTGAATTGCCCCAGATTGGTCTAGAGGAGTGAGCTACAGAAATTGTTTTTCTCCTTTAGAACCATTTTCTCCCACATCCTGTCTCTTGAATAAAAGGTCATAACTATAATATTAAGATCCATTCCCAAAAGATAAATAACCAAATTATATAAAGAAACATTTTTATAAAAAAAATCTCAAACTTTAAATGATCATGGACAAATATGCCTTAAATTGCTAATAATAAGGGAAATGTAAATTGAAAAAAAATCCTACAATTTCTTCTATACAACTATTTGACCAAAAATGGAAAAAAAAAATGGGAACATTCATTATGGAAAGTACCTGTAAGAAAATCCACCCACTTGGTGGATGCTGAATTGTTCTACCTTAGCAGTGCTTAGCACAGTGCCTGGCACAGAATAGGTACTTAACAAATGTATATTAATTGAATGATTCAATGCATATCAACTTGGAATTATTTGATAAAATGATTTGTCCATCCAAATCCTTTTTTAACCTCATAACCTCAAAATGGGGCATGTACTCAAAGAAAATAAAAATGGAAACAATGGTCCAATGTGAAATACAATATTCATAGCAGACAGACAGTACAATTTAGTGGGTAGGTAGTTATTCCTGAAGTCAGTAGGACCTGAGTTCAAGTCTTCTCTCTAATACACATTGCCAAGGTAACTAGGGAGCCAATTAACTTCTCAGTTCCCTGAGAAATTCTCTAAGACTCTCAGCTGTAGATAAATTGCTGAGCTTTAAAGGGAGGAGTAACCTAACAAAGAGTGGTCTATATCATGAAATCACAGATTCAATCTTGCCCCCACTTATAGTGGTATTCATTGGGACCACAATGAGTTTGATTATAAAACACCTATCGACTGAGAATGATAGAAAGAAAAAAAATATGATATATTAATATAATGGAGTATCTCTATGCAATGGAAAGTGACAAATGTGAAGGATTCAGAGAAACATGAAAATATTTGTATTAATAGATCCAGAATAAAATATGCAAAACCAAAAGAAAAATACTATCAATTCCTAACTCTTAGATCTGGATCATACCTAAGAGGCAGTAGAATATGGCCTCTTTGCTCTATTGAAGGAGAAAATGAGGCCCAGAAAGGCTAAATAACCTGTTTAAAGTTAAATACATAATAAGGAAAAGAACAAGGATGCTACCCTACAACAATAACATAAATGAAGACTGGGAGAAAAAAAAATCAAAAACTAAGCAATAGAAAAACTACCAAAGGATTCATAGTAGTGATAATGAAAAACACTTTCTCCTTATAACAAAGAGATGAGGGATTGTTTCTTCAGAATCCTGCACAGAGTTTCTGAGTTGGCTGTGTTGAGTAATTATTTTTCTTTATTTCATTAGATTATAAGCTCCTTGAAGGCAGAGACTGACTTTTGCATATTTTCTGTATCCTCAGTAGTGACTGGAACATATGAGGTGCTTAATAAAAATTTATTGATTGGTTTTAAGGGACAATTCAGACTGGGGAGTCAGAGAAAAGGTGTTTTCCTCCCCTTCCAGTGATTGCTTTCTTGGGTCAAACAGGGTAATATAAACAACTCTTTCATATGACAACCCTTTTGATATTTGAAAAACTATATTCCCCCTACGTGTCTTCTTTACCCTAAAGAACCCCATTTCCTTCAACCATTTCTGACATGCTAAGAAACTGAGGCATTTCATCCTATTGATTTCCTTCTTCAGTAGTCTCACCTTTATCCTTCCTAAAATGTGGCTGTGGGGACTAAACAACACAATGTGGTTAGAACAATGTGGGTAGATGCTACAGTAGAACTGGAACTTTCCTAAATCTAGACACCTCAGCCTTTCAATGTGGCCAAAATGGCATTTTCTCTCCTGAGTAACATGTCACACTATTGACACATGCAAAAAGAGAGAGAGAGAGAGAGAGAGAGAAAGAAAGAGAGAGAGAGAGAGAGAGAGAGAGAGAGAGAGAGAATATATTATAAACTGCTGTCTAGCTGTATCTTCCTCATTTTATTCTAATAAAATTATTTTTTCCTGAACCCAAGACTGAAGATTCACCCTTACCATTAATAAACTTTCACCTGATGAGATCTTACATGACATTCGCTTCTGTTAGGATCTTTTAAATCTTGACTGCCATCCAACAGTGAGCTCTCAACTTAGGAAGTTAGGTCTATTTGACAAGCTACCCTGGGCCTTTATCCAAGTCATTGATAAAAATGTGAAATTGCAAAGGACCATCAATGCTTAGTTATAATTCCCTCTTTGTTTTATAAATTAGTTTCTATCAGGAGCATCTGTTGAAAGAATAAACTGGAGTACAAAACATATCTGATTAACAAGCTTTGTACAGAACTTAGCCTGGTGTGGGGAGAATTAGTTTCAAGGAAAGGCATTATTATGAAATTTGCCCATGGAAGTTCCTAATTTATCCATCTCATATCCTCACCCTTTTTTTTTTTTCATCTTGTTCAGCTGTCACATGACTATTTTTAAAAAAGAAACTGGAGAAACATACCTACAATTTTCCATAACTCTCTTTTGCTTTGAATTCCTGAAGCTATTCCATCGAAAAATGACCTTATTTTTAAATAGAGGGGGCAATTGAAAATCAGTGAACGGACCTACCCCCTAATGATTTTTTTCTCAGACATAATTATAATAATTAGCATTATAAAGTGCTAATTATCTTTGGACACAGAGGACTTGCACACCAGAGACAGAGGTCCGCATTAACTAAAAAGTGGATTTAGTTTTCTTCAGTTTCTAGGCTTCTTCCCCCCCCCCATTTTTTATTAAGATGCAGAGAATATTAGCCCAACAGACCTTATTTCTGAACATTTTTATGTACCAAAGGCCTTCCAATGACCTCTAGGTGGGCCTTGATGTTCTTGTTGAGTCACTCAAGACTCACCCCATTCCTAACACAAGATTTATAATATTTACTCATCATAGTGTCTTTGAGGAGTCTAGCACTTAGAAGGTAGGAAGATGCCATAGCTTTAAGGACAGCAGTCTTGCTGTTTAGAACAGAAGTATCTCTCTTGAAGATAAAGCATATCCATTAACATCCACCCTTCAACATTTTGGAAACAGATGAGTTGTTTGTTAGATTTTTCAATGGGTTATATACTTCAGGTAATGTTCGCTGTAGTCCAGAGTCCTGAACTTGAAATCATAGGAATCTGATTTAACAAACTGAGTAACTGACCGTGGGCTGGTCATTTAATTTTTCTGAAAGACTTTACTTATTTGTAAAATGACTATATAAATAGTCGTAGTATTCATTTCATAGGACCATTTATCAATTCCTTAGTCAACAAACATTTGTTAAATACTCCTTATATGCCAAGTATTGAGTATACAAATAAGAAAGAGATATTCCTCATCCTTAAGGAACTTAATATCTAATGAAGGAGGAAGACTATACAGAAAAGAAAGGTAATAAGAAAGGAAAACAGAAAGGAAGGTACCTGGATTGAAGAAATAATGAAGAAGTTCTAAGTAGTTCAGCTGGATAGGAAATAAAGAGATAGTTGGCATATGGAGCACATTGTGTAGTTGCTAGGAAAAATGAATATTAAAGTTCTTTCAACTGTATTGAAATCTTCCTAGGGTACACTGGAGTGAAGGCTTGGAAATCAAAGCTCTGTTCTTAACTTCATTATTCTTAGCATCAGTATTATTAATGAACAATATCAAAAACAAAAATTGTACAATACAATGAACCACTTCTGGGACTCCAAAAGAAATGAGAGATTAGCTGTATTGTAATCATAGAATTTTAGAAGTTGAATAGATATAATCAGTCAGCTAATCCAACTACAACACAGCCTGTTCTGGAACTCATCCAATAATAAAAAATAACACAAATCTTGAAAAAAATTAACTTTTTGTTTTAGTGGGGTTTTTTTTTCCTTTTTGACTAGACCTATGATTTCATTGGTTAGGCAGTTGGTGGTGAGAAAAACCCCTTCAGCTAAAGCAGATTAACACTTGCTTTGAGACTTTTGTTTCTGAGAGTTGTTTGAGGTTCTGAGATAACAAATCATCTGTCCTGGGCTATATAGTTAGTATATTACAGATATTAGATTTGGATGGATTTCTTCCCCATCAGCTAGCCTCCACTCTACTTCATGCTATCTTTCTATTCTATTTTTAGATATATCTAATTAGAAGTAGACTATGGGAGAATATATTTAAAGCTAGAAAGAAACCCAGAATTCAATCCCTTTATTTTTTTTTTATAAATGAGGATACCATGAGACTCAAGGAGCTTAAATAACTTGTTTAGAATCACAGAGGTATTAAATATCATAATTGGCATGTGACTGCCTTACACCTGTCAGATTGGCTAATGTGACAAAAAAGGAAAATAATGGATGTTGAAGGGAATGTGGGAAAACTGGGAAACTAATGCACCATTGGCAGAGTTGTGAATTGATTCTACTATTCTGGAGAGCATTTTGAAACTATGTTCAAAGGGCTATAAAGCTGTACATATTCTTTGATCCAGCAATATCATGATAAGTCCATAACCCAAAGACATCCATAAAAAGGAGAAAGGACCTGTTTCTACAAAAAATATTTATAGAAGTTCTTTTTTGTGGTGTCTAAGAACTAGATATCAAAAGGATACCCTTCAAGTGGGGAATGGCTAAACAAATTGTGATATGTGATTGATTTTAATGGAATATCATTGTGCTATAATAAATAAATATAACAAGTAGGATAATTTTTTAAAACCCGGAAAGATTTACATGAACTGATGCAAAGTGAAATGAACAGAACCAGGAGGACGTTACACAAAGTAACAGCAAAGCTGTTTGATGAAAAAATGTTAATGACTTAGCTATTCTCAAAATCAAATTATTCAAGAAAATCCCAAAGGAGTAATAATGAAGTATACTATCTACATCCAGAGGGGAGGAAAAAAACTGATATTATTTGAATACAAACTGAATAATGCTATTTTTCACTTTCTTTCATTCTTTTTTCTTTTATTTGAGTCTTCCTTTACGAAATGTCTAATTATGGAAGAGTTTTACATAATTACACATATATAGATTATATCTGATTACTTATCTCAGGAAGGGGAGAAAATAAAGGGGAAGGAATAGAATTTGGAACTCAAAACTTTTTTTAAAAGTTAAAAAATTGTTTGAATGTGTAATTAGAAGAAAATAAAATATATTTATTTTAAATTTAAATTTAAAATATTTATTTTAAAAAGAATTTTGGGATTTGAACACAGATCATCTAGCTGTAGAAGCAATGAATTCTGAGTGTCAGAAAGTACTGATGGACTCACAATTGATAAAATACCTTGAAAAATGTAGTCTGAATAATAATAGGTGTTTAATAATGGGGTATAGAGTTTGTTCAGAAACGACTAGTACTTTTGGTGTGAGAGCTTCTGAACCCTTTTTAGGGATGCTTTCCACCTTTGGTATGTCCATCTGATCTATTTGACTCTCACCTGTACCTCTAAGAAGCTGTAGCATCCACAGGGCATACTCTAGTAAATCATTTAGGCAGACAGGTTAAAAACCAGCTTGAGGGTAATCAAGGGTCTTAATCCTTTGGTAATTTAGGGAGGGGGGGTGTCTACCCCAAGCATATGAAATCTTCCTCTGGTAGATGGGAAGATGAGAACAATTTGTTCCGATGACCATAAAGGCAGTGTAAGTAGGCATTTTAGAGTATCTAGAATTTGGTTAGATGTTGAAGATGTCAAGCTCATGAACTACATTTTAAGCCATCATCAATCATCTTGATTGATGTCCTGACACTAGATAGTGATGTCTCTGGAATAGAGAGTGAAGCTGACAACTTCATGTAACTCTCCCTCCTTTAAGTACAATTTACACACAAGTTAAAAGACATCACCTATACCCTTTTATCATTTCTACCTATGTCAAAGTCCTGTGGTGGCAAGCAAGTGATGGAGTAGCAGGTACAAATACACTGGGAGCTGTACTCACAACCCTGCACACAGGTACCCCAGGATATCTCATTGGAAGCAGCAATAGGATTCAACAGTATCTGAGCAGCCTTTTAAGGATCTCACTGCTGAGTTCCTGTTGCAAGGCAGGGGCTGGAAAAAGTGCCCCCCAAATATGCTGCTTTCCTAATCCTGGCCTGATTACCATGGGAGATAGGAATCCCACTCTGCAACTGAAACACAAAAAAGTACAAAAACTTCTGCAAATATGATTCCACTCACCATTGGCACATGGAATATGAGCACACTTATATACAACGTGAAATCCAGTACATCTGAAAGACAAATAGGTCTTGTTGCAAGAGAACTCAGCAGGTATCATGGCCAGATAGCAGCCCTGAGTAAAACAAGACTGCAATTGAAGGCCAACATACTGAAAATGGAGCAGCCAAAGTGAAGGGAAGTACCATAAAACTGGTGTGGATTTTTCAATCAGTGCTATTAAAAAAAGTTTGTATTATCTACCAAAAGTAATGAGTGACAGGCTTATGACAATGTGATCGCCACTTGCAGGAAAACATCACACCACTATCATTAGTTCCTATGCTTCTACAATGATGAATCTTGATGAAGTAAAAAAAAATTGTAAAGATCTGGAGACATTTATCATCAATATGACAAAAGAGAACAAACTTAAATTTTGGATAACTTTAATGCTAGAGTAGGCTCAGACTACCAGATGTGGCAGGGAGTCCTTGGAAGGAATGGAATTGGAAACAGCAATAGCAATGGTCACTTAATGCTGAAGACTTGTGCATGTTGTTATCATCTCATCAATACTATATTCCATTTAACTACAATAAAACTTGGATGGATGCATTATCCCAGAAAAGATTAACATTTAATAGACTATGTGATTGTAAGGAAAAAAGACCGACTGGATGTGAGAATGATAAATACAATGTGTGGCACAGAGTGCTGGACTGATCATAGACTAATCCTCTCCACACTAAATGTTTTCCATTCACCAAAAGCAATAACCCCAAGGGAAAATGACTACCAGAAGAATTAATGTCCATACATTACTGTATTGAGTAGGAACAGTTTGTTGCTAACTTGGAGGGAAAATTGAGCTAGCGCACAGTTAGCAATAGTGGAACAGAAGAGGAAGTAACAGCTTTCATAAATTTTGCATATAGAACAACATTTGATCATTTGGGTCAGAACACTCACAAACGTCAAGACTGATTTAATGAAAATGATGAGGAAATTCAGAAGCTGCTAAATGAAAAACAAGAATCCCATAGGGTATACCAACAGGATAATTCACCCTTCCCTAAGAAGGCAGCCCTTAATTCCATCAAAAGTAAAATAGAATCAAAGCTTAGGCAGATACAATTCAGTTTTATATTGGTAGTAACAATCGAAAATACTTTTGTGATGTCTTAACGGCTATTTATAAGTCAAAGATCTGTTGTGCATTTCAACAACTCAGTGCTGATGGAGTTACACTGATTAGTGATAAAGACATGATCCTAGAGAGT
Source organism: Myrmecobius fasciatus (assembly GCA_023553655.1). Taxonomy (NCBI): domain Eukaryota; kingdom Metazoa; phylum Chordata; class Mammalia; order Dasyuromorphia; family Myrmecobiidae; genus Myrmecobius; species Myrmecobius fasciatus. The sequence goes on from JAJPUD010012844.1 coordinate 13,774, forward strand.
TGGGCTAAACACTTCCATAGTCTTCTCTACACATCACCATCAATTCAGAATCCATTGAACTTTTATCTCAGGTTGAAACTAATCCCTCCCTAACTGAAGTTCCAACTAAAGAAGTTTTGAACATCATTAGGTTCTTTTCATGTGACCAAGCTCCTGGTGCTGATGGTATTCCAGCTGAGATTTATAAGGTGGGAGTCCATTGTTCTTACAAAGCTTACTGAAACTTTTCAAGTTGTATGGCAAGAGAAGGTTATCCCCCAGGAGTTCAAGAATGTCTCCATTGTCTATCTCTATAAAGGTAAAGGGAATAGATTTTCTTGTGGCAATCACAAGGAGATCTCCCTCTTACTCATTGCTGGCAAATTTCTTACCAGAGAACTCCTTAATAAGTTAATCCTTCACCTGGAAAATAGTCATCTATGTGAGAGCCAATGCAACTTCAGAAAGGTCAGTATTCAGAAAGAATGGTCAGTATGATATTTGCTGCTCAACAACTCTAGGAGAAATGCCAGGAGAAAAGCAAAGGTCTGTATAAAAACTTTTTGGATCTGACCAAGACCTTTGATACTGTCAGCCTGGAGGGCTTATGGAAAATTATGTCAAAATTTGGTTGCTCCAAAGAGTTCATCAATATTGTATGTCAATTTCATGAAGGCATGCTTGCACAGGTTCTGGATAGTGGATGGTGCTTTTGTGCTTTCCTTGTTACCAATGGAGTGCAACAAGATGTATGCTTCTTCCTGTGTTTTTTGGCATGTTGTTTTCAACCTTGCTCTCAAATGGCTTCAGTGAGTATGAACACAGTATCAAGGTTAGCTACTGCACTGATGGTAAATTCTTCGACTTGAAAATGCTACAAACCAAGACTGAAGTAGAAGGAGTATTGGTGCATGATTTAAAAAAAATTGCAGATGATCATGCACTTAATGCAACCTCTGAAGCTGAGATACAATAAAGTACTGATTGATCCTTTGCTGCTTGTGATAATGTTGGCCTAACAATTACCATCAAGTAGACATAGATGCTTCCCCATCAATATGTGGAACCATCAGTTATAACAAATAGAGAAGTTTTGAATTCTGTGCATAAGTTCACTTACATTGGAAGTATACTTTCCAGGGAGGCTCACATTGATAATTAGATTAACACATGCATTGCCAGGGCTAGCTGAATGTTCGGAAGGCTCTGAAGGAAAATGTAGGGAAAAAAGAGATATAAATACAGAGCCACTGTACTGAATTCATTATTGTATGCCTATGAAACCTAGTATACCAATGCCAGACCAGGAAACTGAAAGCACTTCCATTTGAATTATCTTAGGAAGATTCTGAAGATCACCTGGCAGGAGAAGATCCCAGAAACCTAGATCCTTTCTCAAACTATCAAGTATTCAAACTTTACTACAGACAGCACAACACCATTGGGTTGCCCACATTGTTTGAATGCCAAATGAATGCTTGCCAAAGAGATTATGGAGAACCCACACAGGCCAAATATTCACACGGTGGTCAGAAAAAGCGATTCAAGGGTACTTTCAAAATCCTTCTTAAGAACTTCATAATTGATTGTGTGACATAGGAGACACCAGAGCAGGACTATTTAACAGTGTGTGCTCTCATCAGAGAAGGTGCTATGCTCTGTGAGCAAATCAGAATTGAAGTAATTAAAAAAGAAATATGAGATGCTCAGATTTAAAGAATGTATCCCAAATGTTCACATGATCTATTTGTTTTCAAATTTTGGTAAAACATTCCAAACTAGTATTGGTCTTATCAGCCAGTCATATACATGGTAACTTCGCTCTAACATTGTGATATCATTTTGGCCCTCTTTGAGAATTAAGGATAACCACTACCAGGTGCTTATTAAGTATTTATTGATTAATTGCTTCTTTTTTGTTTTTTAGTGCACTGATGCTTTGATCCCCATTTATGACAGTGAATTTCTCCATATGTCATGTCTACAGACATTTCTTCTGTTATTCCAGACCCTTATCATTCTTGACTATTTATATGAGCTAAAGATGACCAAATCCTTAAAGTGTGCATGCATTTGCTTTTCCTGATGAGTTAGACAACATAAATGCAAGGGTTTTAACCCTTCCCTGTTTCATTCCAATGTGGGCAGCCTTGGAGAGTCTACTTCTGATTTTGAGATCGGTAATAGTTAATAGCTGGAATTTATATAGCATGCTAAGGTTTAGAAAACAGTACATATGCCATCTTATTTGATCTTCCCAATAATTCTGGCAGGTAGGTGATATATTTACTTGTTTTCCTCATTTTACTGATGAGTAAACTGAGGTAGACAGCATTTAAATGATTTACTCAAGATTATGTCATACTTACTATGACTAGTAAGTATCTGAGTCAGAACTCTAACATTGGTCTTCCTGGCTCCAACTCTCAAACTCTGCCCAACCTCTGAAGCTGAGATACAATAAAGTGATCTATGGTGATCATCATCTAAGTGGTTGAAGCATCAGCACAAAGATTACTTTATAAAAATCCACCAGAGGGGTTTTTGCCATCTTCCCTTTTGGCTTTTGAATGAGGAATTACATTGTGAGCTTCCAAATAGGGACAGAATATTACTGTGTTCTTCTGGGATCTCTTTTTCATGTTTATTCTCTGATGAAAAAGTATACAGAGATAGAATAGACAAGGTTATGACTTTGTTAGTTTTTAAAAGATGAGAACTATCATAGGTTCTCTTATGAGTATATTCATTTGACAAAGCCACAGTCCAAAGCAGGTTCAGGGTAAATAAGCCATATATAATGCTAATGTATATGGAAGTGACGAGATGGAGTCCAAACCAATTAAATTTAATAGAAGTTCAATAGAGGGAAGAAGTTAATATCAAGTCATGGTTGGAACCATTAATCAAAGAGGTGACTTGTACTGATAGGATCATTTAGGGATGACCTTGCAAGGACCCTTATGGATACCTCTGATTTGTTGCTATTGTTACTGACTGATTCTAACAATCCCCTTTGGTTAATAATTTTAGAATGTCTGTGGCCAACTCTTACTTAATGAGCAAAGACTGCCTCACAACCTTATAGGATTGCAGAGTTAGAGCTAGAAGGAATCATAGAGATTATTGAATCCAATTCTCTCAATTTCTATTGGAGGAAGAACACTCTGAGAGGTTGTAATGAGCTCCGAGTCAAACAGCTCGTAAGGATTTGAATTCAGTCTTTCCTAACTACAGTGCAAGATTCTATTTATTATCTTATAATGTCACCCTATTGTTTTTTTAGTTATATTTAGTCATGTCCAACTCTTTTGTCCCTCTATTTGTGTTTTTTTTTAGCAAAGTTGCTACAGTAGTTTTCCATTTCCTTTCCTAATTCACTTTATGGTGACAAAACCGGGACAAATAATTTAAGGAGATTTCCCAGGGTCATGCAGCTAGTAATCATCTCAGGCCAAATTTCAATTCAGATCTTCCTGATTCCAGAACCCATGCTTTATCCACTGTGAAAATTAGCTGCTCTATATCACCTAGTACTACTGCTGCTTAAAAAATAACTGCTACCTCTGATCTCTCCACCTCATATAATGAGGGAAATAGTAAAGATTTTGGCCCTTGGTTAACTGGATCTAGAATTAAACAACTTGCTAGGAATATTAAACTCTTTACCTAGTGTTTTCTTTGCCCTATAGTCTTTCCACCCTCTTCCATTATGTTAAATATTCTGAGGTGGCTAATGTTGGTTTTATTTTTGTATTTTTTTAAACTTTGTGAAACCCTCTTTGATTAGTTCTCCTCTCAGATAGTCTTTAAATGTATTTTCAACATGTCCTCAGACAATTGTTGGAGGGGGAGGGGTTGTTTCTGCATTTAGTTTTACTCCTTTTCTTACTTAACTTTTCAAGTGCTATGATTTCCTTTTTAAATGTAGTGCTGAGAAGTGCAAACATTATTGGAAGAGAATGTCTTCCCAGCATAATTGTGCATTATCCTCCTTTTATATTGCAGATGGAAAACATTAAATCCAGGGGGAATAGAGATCATCCCAATCAGATATTGATAGTACAATTTGTGTGATAGCATAATTTCAATATGAAGGAACAGCTTTCTTCATATTTAACCCCAAAGACTATACAGACCAATCTCGCTATGAAAGCTGTCTCTGTCCCCACCTGAGGCATGTCTGCAAGCTTTCTCCAGATTCATTTGGTATAACCCCAAGCCTAAGTAACAAGGGAAATTTCATTTTCAATCTCTGTTTCTAATCATTATTAATAAGATCTTAGAATCTTATTATTTCTTAACCTAAATAGTCAGCCATAATTCCATCACTTAATCAGAGTATATGGAGCTGGGCTCTGGGCAGCTGGGCAGGTATGGTATGGGTGGCTTGCAAAATCCCCCAGGATACTGCCAAAGGGGAGCATGTGACTTAGATCAGAGCTAGGTGGGACATCTGGAATACTGAGTGGTAAGTCAAGGGGGTTAAGCAATGACTCAAAGAGGCAGCCATTAAGGTGAAGTTCACTCCACCAAGTGATGAAAAGAAAATCCTTGAATATACATACATACGATTAGCTAGTAGCAATCTTCCCTTTGTAGTCTCTATTCCCCCCCACACACCTTTAATGCAGACCTCTTTGACTTTACTGTCACTTTTTTCCCTTCAAAATTATCCTAAACATTCATTAATTTAATTTAGTCAATATTTACTAGGTGTCTACGTAGAGAAACAAAGACATCAAGATATTAGATTAAGACCTCTAAATTACTAAATTTAAGATCTATGACTCTAAAATTAAAGTAATTTCAGAGGGGTAAAGGAAACAATAGCAACTAAAGCACTAAGCATGGAGGGAGGGAATCAGGAAAGTCTTCATGTAGGAGGTGACACCCATATTGAGCTTTTAATTAAGGTATAAATCCCAAGAATTGGAGAGAAGGAAGGAGGGAGTGTATTCTTGGTGGAGAAGATGGTGTGTGCAAAAGTATAGAAATAGTGGATAGAATATCCTACACTAGGAAATCTGATTCTATTATATACAGATTGTAGGGGTCAGAGAACATAGAAATGTACAATGTGCTGTTTTCCTTGTGATCCATTATGCTCTTTAGCCCTGTCATAAAGACGAAATTAAGTAAAGCGTATAACATTTTATTGTTGTTTCATTATGTTCATCATGACTCTTGATGACCCTATGGGGTTTGTCATTTCCTTCTCCAGCTCATTTTATAAATGAGGAAATTGAGAAAAAATGGAGGTAAATGGCTTCCCCAAGGTTGCACCAGTAATAAGTGGCTGAGGTCAGATTTGAACTCAAGAAAATGAGTCTTTCTGACTCTAGAACTGGCATCCTATCCATTGTATTACCTGGCTGCCTGGTATGTAAAATGCCTATATTTTATATATTTACATTAAAACTTTGTAACACCATTTTTTTTAGATTTCTTTTATTTATTTTTTAATTCATGGAATTAGAACAAGTATTGCACATGAAAGTGAAAATCTACTATTCATAATTTGCTATTCCTTTAAAAAAATACAAGATTATTATATAATTTCTTTTTTTCCTCTTTTTTCTCTTCCCTCTTCCCCATTATGGAGATGCCTATTATTAGACTCAAAGAGGTAAATATGTAAAATTATCTAATATGTCTAAGCTCTTTCTCTGGATACAGATAGCATCTTTCTTCACATTTCTTTATAATTAATTTGGGTTTCTGTAATATTCAAAATAACATATTCATTTAAAGGCCAGGCCTTTTTGACTCCAAGTGCAACTATTGGCCACCCTAACTTCTAAGTGTAGCTATCTATCTATACAAATCTTATGTAATGAAGAAATCCCAGTGGAAAGAAAATGGTTTGCAGTAATAGAACCTGGGTTCAAGTCCCATCTCTAATGCTTACTACCTGTGTCTCTTGGGCAAGTCACATCAGTTGTCCTCCCTTCTATTTCCCCATTGGCAAAAAGAGAAGATTGGAATAATTGGCCTCTAAAATCCTATCCAGACCTACATCTATGACTATAATCTTACTATTTATATTAAATAATCTTTTGTGGGCTTAATTCTAAGGCAATTTGCCAAGAAGAATTGGTTAACAATTAAATTTTATTTCCTCAATGTTGCTTCTCCTGCCCTGGTGGAAAATAGCTTACTACTCCATGGTACCAACTCATTTTGGCTTAGGAGCTGCAAGCCTTTAGAGATCTTTGTGTGCCTGAGATTATTTCCAAGTCAACTACATTCATCTTCTAACAGGACTTTAATAAAAAAAATAACTATTTCCTTATTGGCAGGAAAACAAAATAGCCTAATGCTTTGGTTTCATGGCCAATATCTGGGAGTTAGGTGGATGGAGTGTTTTACCTTAAATCTGGAAAAATTGAATTAAAATATAGCCTCAGATAATCACTAGTTCCTGGGCAAGTCACTTAAACTCTTTCAGCCTCAGTTTTCTCATTTCTAAAATGGTGATACTAGAACCTACCTTCACAGGTGGTTGCAAGGATCAAAAGAGATTCTAGTTGTAAAGCACTTTGTATACCTTAAAACTAGCATTATATCTGTTAGAAATTATGGAAAGTAAACACCAGGGAAATAGTCACAATAGAGTTTTATTCAAAATGTTTCCCTTCACATCATTTGGCTTTAGGTCACCTTAATTCGTGAATATGGATGGGGCATAGAAGGCAGCATTAGGCCTCAAATCAGGAAAACTCATCTTCCTGAGCTCAAATCTGGCTTCAGACATTTCTCAGCCATGTGACCTTAGGCAAGTCACTTAACTCAGTTTCTCATGTGTAAAACAAACTAGAGAAGGATATTCAAACCACTATAGTATCTTTGCCAAGGAAAAACCTGGATCACCATCATAGGACAGCATTGAAAGAAAAAAGCAATACATTTCTGACTGATATCTCTTCCCTCTACTGTATTCAGGAAGTCATCTTTTATAATGAAGATTCAAAAAGGGGGAAAAAGGAAGTTATTTAAAAGTAATCAACATCAGTCAAGTGTAACAGCATATATAGTATTTCAAAGCCATTTCTCTATTCTTCTGCAAAGAAGCGAAGATGATGTTTTCTTATTTCTTCTCTGTTCATTATAACTAGTTAACTTTCTTCTCCTTCTCTCTTTTCCTTTACCACCATCTTCTTCTAATTCTTCTTTTTCTTCTTCTAACTCCTCCTCCTCCTCCTCTTCTTCTTCTTCTTCTTCTTCTTTTGCTTCTGCTTCTTCTTCTGCTTCTTCAGGTTCTGCTTCTTCTTCTTCTTCTTCAGGTTCTGCTTCTTTTTCTTCTTCTTCTTCTGCTCCTGCTGCTGCTGCTTCTGCTTCTGCTTCTTTAGGTTCTGCTTCTGCTTCTTCTTCTTCTGCTTCTTTTTCTTCTTCTGCTGCTGCTTCTTCTTCTGCTTCTGCTTCTTCAGGTTCTTCTTCTTCTAATTCTTCTTTTTCTTCTTCCTTCTGCTTCTGATTTTTTTCTTCTGCTGCTTTTTTCACATTGTTGTAGTTATTATGTATATTAACTTCATCTATTTACTTTTACATCAGTTTATATAAATCTTCACCCACTTCACTGTATTCTTCATATGAGAAAGGTCCTGACTTTTCTCTAATGCTCTCAGTTGGAGCCCCTCACACATCTGTAAACTGTCAGTGATTAGCACCTTTTTTTCCATTTTTAACCAATTAAACTGATTCGTTTTTACAAAGGATTATTTAATTTAGAGATATAGCAAGAACAGAAAGAAAAATATTCTCCCTTCACACTCAGGGGTACTCTTTCCTCTGTATGATCTCTGTCCCTTGAGAGAATGGGCTTAGACTTAATTCATTTTCTTCATAATATAGTCCTATCAAGTTCATGTTTAAATGACATTGGATGAATCCATGTCTCAGTTACCACTGGGCTAGATAGATCCCAAAGGTCACTCCTTGATTCCTGGATCCTCAAGTTGGGACTAGATGGCTATAAAATCCAACTTTTGCTCTATCGGTAGACACCTCCTGTTAACTACATCTTCTGATTTTGGGAGCTCACAGTGTCAAGGGTCATTTCCAAACTTCACTTTAAACATTTTGAGAAACACTTTGGTCCTCATTTGGACCCTTATTCTATCCCAATCAATATTAATCAGTTTTATATTTTACATAAACCAAATAGCAATAATTAGATATGATAGTTCTCATAGTAGGACTTTATGGCAAGCCTCAAAATTACCCCAACATTTACTTTTTGTTTGACAATTAGGAAGCTCACTTGTATACCCACAAGAAAGTTGTAAAGATATTTACATCCTGTTTTGCTCATATCCAAGATGAATGGGGTGCCTTGATTCTTCGGGAAGTCCCTCAACTTATTTTTGTACTTCCCTATCATTCTCTTTTGTCCAACTTGAACAGAATGACCACCTTATAACCATTTAAACACTGAAGATGACTCTTGTCTTGCCCATATTTTGACTGTCTAATCAGCAAAGATGTCCCATGTTTTGCCCAATTTATGAATTCCTGCTAATGTAGAAGTTTTTGGCTGATATATCATTTTGGCCATCAAAATGGGACATCCTCCAGAGTGTCCATATATCAAACCAAATTAAAAAAAAAAAAAAAAAACAAGGTTTTTGGGACCAGGAACATCTTAGATTATGAGGAAGATCTGAAATCTACTTCATTAGAGGAACCATAGACCCTTTTATAAAGTTTTATTGACTTGGAGGTCTGCTTCCATGACTTTTCTGGCACATTGGACAATTTTGGACATGATAATAGGGAAAAAAAATACAATGATGTCCATGTTCAAGGAACATGCCAGCCTCAAATGAGGAAGGTCTGAGGGTCTGAGATTTCTTATACCTTTGTCTCCCTTCTCTCATCAGAACTCCACCAGAAAAGGAGTCAAAAAAGGCAGATCTGAGCTGATTAACATCTTTGGAACGGAGCTTAGTTTTAGCTCCATTGTAGATCATATAGGCTCTTCTTTACCATGTGCTCAATGGACTACAACCCATTAAAGACTATTGGTTCATGCACCAAAATCCACTTAGGATTTGCATCAGCTGAATATTTTGTAGAGGTTCATGAGGTTTGGGTACATTGATTAAGTCCTCTTATTCTTATATTTACAATTTCTAATAGCACAGTAATATTCCTCGTGCATCACAATTTTTAAGAATTTCCCCCATTTGTGAACACCTACTTTGTTTCCTGATTTAGGCACGGTGGTTTTAGAAACATCTGGCCTTTGAATACTATATACCAAAACCAGAAGTTTATTGACAGTTTCAGGGGATGATTCAGACTTAGATTCTTCATTTATAGCTATGTAACATATGATATATAATAATATATAATATATATTATATATATGAATGTAGAATCTTCATTCACATGTAATATATGAATGAAGAATCTAAGCAACAAATATAAAATAGCTTTTTATTTTTCCAAATACATGCAAAGATAGTTTTTTGCCTTCATCTTTGCAAAATCTTGTGTTGTAAATTTTTTTCCCTCCCTCCTTCTTCCAAGGAAACACTTAACTATAGGTTAAACATATGCAATTCTTCTAAACATGTTTCCATACTCATCATGCTGCACAAGAAAAATCAGATCAAAAGGGAAAAAACACGAGAAAGAAAGGGAAAAAAAAAGCAAACAACATCACCACCAAAAAAAGGTGAAAATAATATGCTTTGATTGACATTCAGTCTCTGTGGCTCTCTCTCTGCATGCAGATGGTTCTTTCCTAGGTTCTTCATTCTTGAGACCATGACTTGGGAGTCAGTCTCTGAGAGTCATCTCCTGAATGTCAAGTTAATATGGCATCATCTTATCATGTGGGACTGGGGTATCCTCTGAGAACCCAGTAGAATGTAAATCCCTGAGAGACAAGGACTATCTCTCTCCAGTTGCTGTTGCTGTTTGCCCTTCTCTTCTTGGAGAGGACCATTGCATCAGGGAGATGGCGCCCTGATGTGGAAGGGAATTGGATTTAAGTGAGGGAGGGCTAGGCAAGGTCAGCTGTCTTCCTTTCCTTTCCAGAGCCATCTAGATCCAGTGACAAGATATAGATCAAGACAACTTTGGGACATATGTTGTCCCAACTTTGGCTCATAGTAGGTGTTTATTGAAAGTCAAATAATCCCTGCATATCTGCAATGTCCAATTGAAAGCAGAATAAAAATAGCTGGTTTTAAGCTGATTGAAATGCAGATATGTAAAAGACCTACAGATGCTAGCCCAATGCAGCTAAGATAGGAAGAGATAGGGAAAAGTCAGCCTCAGGCTCTGGTTATTGCTGCATTATTTGGTACTTATGTGACAGTTTATATTTGCAAAGAGTTTTATGATAATTACTAGTCTATATGATGGGGTAGGGAGGAAGCAATGGCTGGAGTCTTTTAAATTGTAAGGACTAATGGCCCCAGGAGTTCTCTGGAAATTATCTATATGTCCAAATCTCTCATTCCATACCATGGCTTCAATTCTCTGTATGTTAGGATTTCCCCTTGGTCTGTCTCCTCTCAGCCTTCTGCATCTACTTAAAAACTCCCCTCCTGTCCCTTTGCTGTGCTCAGCTTATTCCTCTGGGGTTAACCCCAATTTGAAATGCAGTCTCCTAAGATGGCATCAGCCCCATCAGCCCCAAACAGCTGACTCAAGTCCCTAAAACATCATTGTTCAGGGTTTAACATATTGTCTCCATTAGCCCAATCTTGTCTCTGTCATAAATCCCATCAAAGAGCTGACTGTTGGCGCCAAACTGTGTTGGAAGTCTAATTTGAATGTTAACTAGCCCTGCAGCAATGCAATTCGGATTGCTAACAGGCAACCTCCAGACTCAAAGATAATTCAAATGGCCATTATCTGGACAAACAGGACAGAAGGAAAGGCTGTTTCTGGTTGAGAGGCTTCCTTTGCAAATTAAAAAGTTCTTCACTTCCTGCACTGAGGGATTGTGAATTTTTGTAAACAACTGGCTTGGGAAGAATCACTTGGGAATTAAGGGGGAGAAATATCTGGATAACCTAGGAATGCCCAGTAAGTTAAAAATCCTTTCCATCAATTTATTAAGACTTGGAAAATGCAATGGGGGAAAAAAGATACTTTGTCATTAAGCTTGGAAGCAGCCCTTTGGTAGGATGGAGACCCAATTTATTATTAAACTTCACTTTCACTAATACTAGAATGGGAATGAGAGGTGACCAGGAGAGGGCGTAGTTTGTCTGAATTGTAGAATACATAAAAAGGAGTGGTATGTAAATGTCTAGAAAGATAGGTTGGAGCTAGAGAGTTAAAGGGCATTCAATTCGTGGCTCAAGAGTGGTTTCTTTCTATTCCGGAGGAAATAGGGAGCCACTAGATATTTCAGCAGAAGGGTGACCAGCACATTTATTCTTTGATCCTCCAGTCATATCTGACTCTTTCCTGATCCTTCGGGTTATTGTTCATGTGGTTTCTTGGCAAGATACTGGAGTGATTTGCTACTTCCTACTCCAGACCAGCTTGCCCTTTATTTAGAAAGATAATTCTGTTAGGTATGGGGAAGATGATTTGAAAACTGATCTCCCCTCTTTGTTGTCTCATTTTATTTAAAGGAAGTTTAAATAAATTTAAGGGAAGGTTAAAGGCTCTTGACATGGTATTGTGGAGCCAGTAATTCTGCATTTTCTCTTGTATATAGTAAATGAGAAGCAGTGTGGAATAGTAGCTAGAGATGATGCCTCAGAATCAGGAAGAACTGGTTTCAAATCCAACCACATAATACCCTGACTACATGACCTTGAAAAATTACAAATCATTTTACTTCTCTAGTCTACTGCTGTCTAAGACTTGAAGCTTCAGAGGGGCAAACCTACGTTGATAAAGTTCTTATTGGAAGCTTCCTTCTAAATGATTTTTCCAATCCCCTTAAGTTTTAGTGCCTTCCTTCTATTGAACATTTCTAATTTATCTCTTAAATAACTAGTTATTTGTATGTCATCTTCCTCATTAGACTGTGAGCTTTTTGAGAACAGTATTGTTATTTTGATGTTTCACTTATGTCCAATTCTTCATGACTCCATTTGAGGTTTTCTTGACAAAGATACTGGAGGGGTTTGCCATTTCCTTTTCCAGCTAATTTTATAGATGAGTAAGTTGAGACAAATAGCATTAAGTGACTTGCACAAACTCATACATTTATTATGTATCTGAGACTAGATTTGAACTCAGTAAGAAGAGTCATCCTGACTCCAAGCACAGCCCACTGCACTGTGCAGCTTCTTCTGGAAAACAGGATATGTCTTTTTGACTCTCTTTGTATCTTTAGCATTTTTTTTTGTCACAACAACAACTATTGATATTTGCAATCATTCTGAGCCAATCTGTCAGAATCCAAACATGACCAATTGGCCTGGGATCTATTGCTGGCAAATCAATAAGAGTCAGAGTGATTTGGGTTTAAGTTATGGTCCTGAAAAAAAAAATCTAGCCAGTAAACCTCAAGATATCTTGGGAGAGTTTAGAAATCCAAAAAAGTTTTTTTAGAGCATCTGCAGGTAAGGTATAATATCCTATGTGGACAGAGGGAGAGGAAAAAAAGGGAGGAAGGAAAGAAGAAAGGATGGAAAGAGAAGGAAGGAAGGGAGGGAAGAAAGAGGGAGGAGTTTCCCAACTGACCAGTTTCAGTTAGGTCTCCACTGGGGCAGCTCTAATCACAGAGGTTATTGTTTGTCCTTCATTCTTGAAGAGGACCATGACAACAGGGAGGGGATGCTTTGCAAGTGAGTTGGACTTGAGTGCCAAAGGGTTGTGCAAGGTCACCTGCCTCACTTTCTTTTCCAGAATCATGGGGTCCAGTGGTCAGATATAGATCAGGAAGACTGGAGAGGCTCTCCCCCTCCCATATTTTTATTGAGATTTTTTTGAGTAGGTGAAAGAGGCCACTCTTTGCCTCAATTACTACCTACCCTTAATCACTAAATGGGTGCAGCCTTGGTCAAATTGAGACCTTTTAAAGATCCTACTTTAAAAAAAAAGTTGAGGTTTTCCACTGCATCCAGGGCTGTCTCCAGTCATCCAGATCTGTATCTTCACATTGGACCAAATAGTTCTGTAGAATAAAGTGAGACAGGTGACCTTGCTCAGCCTTCCCTCATTTAAATCCAATTCATTTGCACATCATGGCATCATCTCCCTGATATGGTCCTCCTTAAGAAACACTGATAAAGACACTAATACATTGTTGGTGGAACTGTGAATGGATCCAACCATTCTGGAGAGCAATTTTGGAGCTATGCTCAAAAAGTTATCAAACTGTGCCTACCCTTTGACCCAGCAGTGTTTCTACTGGGCCTATATCCCAAAGAGATCTTAGAGGAGGGAAAGGGCCCCACATGTGCAAGAATGTTTGTGGCCGCCCTTTTTGTAGTGGCAAGAAACTGGATGCTGAATGGATGCCCATCAATTGGAGAGTGGCTGAATAAATTATGGTATATGAATGTCATGGAATATTATTGCTCTGTAAGAAACGACCAGCAGGACGATTTCAGAGAGGCCTAGAGAGACTTGCATGAACTGATACTGAGTGAAACGAGCAGAACCAGGAGATCATTATACACGGCCACAACAATATTACATGATGATCAATTCTGATGGACATGGCTCTCTGCATAAAAGAATTGTCTCAAACCAGTTCCAATTATTCATTGAAGAAAACCATATACACCCAGAGAGAGGGATATGAAATATGGACCACAACATAACATTTTCATGCTCTCTATTGAGGTTTGCTTGCATTGTGTTTCCTTTCTCTGATTTTCTTTTTTTTTTTCTTGTAGATAAGATTTTTCTTGCACAATTTGTCAAGTATTTCAACATTATTAACATGTAGTGGACTTCCTGCCATCTAGGGGAGAGAAGGGGACTGAGGGTAAAATTTGTAATGGAAAGCTTTGTAAAGATCAATGCCGGGGAACTACCCATGCATATGTTAGACAAATAAAAAGCTTTAATAAAAAAAAGAACCACTGATAAAGCACAACCACATCTCCAGCATTTAGCATAGTGCCTGGTATACAGTAGGTGCTTGATGAATGTTTATAGATTGATTGGGGAGCCATTGCCAGTTGTCTTGAGTCATATCTTGCCACTGTGCCCAGAAGGCTCTGGAGGAGATATTGAGTCTAGTGTCTTTACACTGTCCTCCCTCAGTTAAATCCAATTTACCTGCATGTCATAGCATCACTTTCCTGACGTCATGGACCTCTTCAAGGATGAAGGAGAAACAACAATGGATTGACTGACACCATTGTAAGAGTCCAGTCTCTATCATGTCCTCATTTAGCAAATACTTAACAACTCATCTTTCTACCTGTAGGTGTTAAAAAGACTAGCATATGTGTAAAAGTTTGCTTGGAGGTGTAAAGATCTCTCTCTCTCAAGAAATAATTTTGTGCTCTACAGGTATTGCATATATGTTTGAAGGTGAAAAACAAGGTAAGTTCTAAGCAAATTTTGAAGTGGGTGACATGAAATATTGGTCCCTATTCCCATTAAAATTCTTTACTTCCTGCCTCCCTTTAAAGGTCATCTGCATCCAAAACTGTAGGACAAGAGATCTAATGTGTTTCTTTCTTAGCCTTCCCCTTGAAAACTTATCTGTGCCATGGTCCATCCTATTCCCTCGGGATCTTTAAAGCTATAATTAAAAAATGGATGTTGAAGGAATCTTTACAAACCCCTAGTCCAATATCCTCATTTTATTATTGTTGCTTAGTTGTTTCTGTTGTGTATCTTTGTGGCCCCATTTGAGTTCTTCTTGGCAAAGATATTACAGTGGTTTACCATTTCCTTCTAGAGTTCATTTTATAGATGAGAAACTTAGTCAAACTGGATTAAATGACTTCCCAGAGTCACACAGTCAGTAAGTACCTGAGGTTAGATTTGAACCCAGGAAGATGAATCTTCCTGAGTACATGCCCAGCACTCTATCCACCAAACGAACTAGTTGCCCCTTATTTTAGATGTGTGGGATTTGAGACTCAGAGTTAAGAGCTAACTGGTCTTATAAAATAATTTGCAAGTTGTTAATGAACAAGTATGGATTAATACAATATGTCTACATATTAGCATACTTACCTTTGATCATAGATCCTCAAGACCAACCGTAGCACCCTATTTGCCATATTTTCAATGTTAGTTTTCTTCTTCTTACCTTTCTATTAGTGTTTTTGCCACCTCTTAGTTTCTTTACTAGATGTTGCAATAAATTTAATGTAAGTTTAGCCTAGAGAGATTTTTTTAGTCATAAAATCCTGTTATTCTGTTGAAAGTCTGCTTGTTCTCTTCCTGTTTTCAACTGATATAAAAAATAACTTTTCCTGGTGACATGAACAGATTCTGATAAAGCTGGATAGTATTGCAGGAGGTAGAAATCTATTCAGTGTTTTTCCTGTGAATCCCTTAAAGCCCCCATGACTTTCACTGTGCAATCTGATCAGACTGTGTGCTTAAGATAAATGATGACTTTTAAGCATCTTAAAGGGATATTATATCAGCCAACCTGCTTGGGTAAGCTGAGAAACTATTCTTCTGTCTTTAAACAAGCAAGACAGAATACTCAGAACAGTAAGTCACTGTGCCTTTGACCAGTTCAGGATTCAAATATCTGTCACGATAATGTAAGGGGACATGATTTATGCTACAACAGCTGAAAAGTCAGCAGAGGCTTCACCTCTATTCCAGTGCTTCTTGACACTTTTCAAGAGCTTTAAAACATTTTGTATGCTCAGGCATTAGTTACTAAAAGACATCATGGGAATTGAAATGGCAAATAAAAGAATACATAAGGGATTATCTCCAGACTCAAAAAACACAAAGGATAGTTAGAGGGAGGACATACTTTTTGGAACCTGAAGCAAGGAAGATGTGCCCTAACTCAGTTAGATATAAGATTAGGGTTAGGGGTCTCCCAGTGAAAAGTACAAATTAATTTTTTTAAAAAAAGACTGCTGTCTAAGAGGTCACTTTGTATACCTGCTAAGCAGAATTTGAGGCAGATTAGAGAGAGAGTGGCTAATGACTATGCTAAGGCATACAAATTAAGTAGTCTCAATCTTAGAGAATAGTGACCCTCTCCAAAGTACTAGTAGTAGTTGAAGAGAAGAATCTAAGGAACATAAAGGTAGTAGTACCAAAGTGGAGATGCAGTGAATGAAATCACATTGGCAGAGAGTAGGGACAAAGGGCAGAGCCACTGAAGAAATGGAATGGAGTTGCAGCAACAATGAAATTTTAGGACCATCTCAAGATGTTGTAGGAAGCAGACCTCATAGCAGTAGTGACATACAACCAGTTGCCAAGAAATGGGGCTGGAAGGGACTCAAAAACTGTTTTCCCAGATGCTCTGTGAAGCAGATTTTTCTAAAGTCATAATCCTTTCTTAGATCAAAGCATGATTTTCTAGGTATTTGTCTCTTGCCATCAGTCTCAAAAATTGGTAAGATTTTACCAATTTTTTTAAACTTTGCTACTCTGTCTCAATTAAATACTTTGATAACTATGATTCCTGGTCCATCTAGTCAGAGAGGATTCAAGTTATATATTTTTCCAATACTAAATCCAAGTAATATATGATTATAGCGTTAAGTTGGTTACCTGTTATAGCACTGTAAAATTCCTCATTGCCTTTCCTTCAACTAAGACATATTTAAGGTAAACTTGAATTATTAAAAATATTTCTCACCATTAATGATTTAGAAATTTAAAATCCAAAATGGAAACAACAGCCTGGGGAGGGCATTTCTGATATATAACAGAGCATCACCATCTATCTCAGCATTGTAATAGAGATATGGTAACATTTTGTATGTGGAGTTCACATTGCAACCTCCAACAATGTTTCTTTAATTAACCAAATTTGCCACTGATAATGACCTAAGACAAAGCTCTCAACAAAAGGACTGTATCTCTGTCTGCCGCAGAAATTTTAAAAAAAAGCATGATCATCGTATCAATACTTCACTTCCATAGATATGTCAACTTCAATATGTCTAAAAAGAGGAATCAAGTCAGTCTTTCTATAGAAAGTTACTCTTTTTCCAAAAGCGTAGCCAAAAGTGATGACAAGAAGTTTTACATTCATTTTCCCATATCTATTGAGACCACCAGCATCCTTTCAGTCTCCCAGTGTTAAAAGCATGAAGTCATTATCATCTCTGCTCTATTCATCATTTCTCCATCCCATTTCCAATCAGTTGAAAAATTTCCTCAATTCTACCTCAATAACATCACTTGAATCCATGCCATTTTATCCACTTATCAGTTCATTCAGATCATCTATATCTCTCCACTGGACTATTGTAATGTCATTACTTTTGAACAGCTCTCTGCCTTCAGTCTTATACTTAGAACTGTTCATCTGTTCATTAGATCTTTCCTGATATGTCCTAATTTTTTACCACACCCTTGAAATTGCTTTATATATACCTTATATATTGGTCATATCCACTTCTCTCTCTCTCTCTCTCTCTCTCTCTCTCTCTCTCTCTCTCTCTCTCT
>JAJPUD010012844.1:31309-47326 GCA_023553655.1 Myrmecobius fasciatus
TCTCTCTCTCTCTCTCTCTCTCTCTCTCTCTCTCTCTCTCTCTCTCTTTCTCTCTCTGTCTCTCTCTGTGTCTCTGTGTCTCTCTCTCTCTGTCTCTGTCTCTGTCTCTCTCTGTCTCTCTCTGTCTGTCTGTCTCTGTCTGTCTGTCTCTGTGTGTGTGTGTGTTTCTCTCTCTCTCTCTTTCTGTCTCTGTGTGTGCGCGCGCGTGTGTGTGTATGTGTCTCTGTCTGTGTGTATGTATGAAGTCTCTCCCAAAATGCCATGAGAGAAAATATAAGCTCCATGAGGGCTAGGGCTCTTTCCTTCTTGTCTTTATATTAGCAGCCAGCACAAAATTCATTTTCAGAAATGGTTTGAACTGAATTAAATTGAATACCATTTGGTTGTTTAAAAAAGGCATGATAAATAATCAGGAAAGCATAGAAAATTCATATTTTAAATATCACTTTAGAGCAGTTCAACTTTAGAAACCTCTGCACAGATAACTGTGGGCTACTATGTTTTAGTAGTCACAGATATGGATTGTGGATTTTGCTGGGAAAAAGGTACCTTGAGATGGTAGATTCAAAATCCATCAAAAAGAATCCCTAAGTTTTTAAATTGTTATTCTCAAAATGAAAAGGAAGAACTTTGCACCAAAGAAGAGGAAATTAGAGCAATAATTGGGAATTATTTTGCCCAACTTTATGCCAATTGATGTGATAATCTAAATGAAATGGAAGAATACCTACAAAAATATAGATTGCCCAGATTAACAGAAGAGGAAATAAATTATGAAATAGTCCCATTCTAGAAAAAAGAAATAGAACAATCAACTCCCTAAGAAAAAAATCCCCAGGACCAGATGAATTTACATGTGAATTCTACCAAACATTTAAAGAACAATTAATTCCAATACTATATAAACTATTTGAAAAAATAGGGAACGATGGGTTCCTACCAAATTCCTTTTATGACACAGTCATGTTTCTGATACCTAAACCAGGTAGGATGAAAACATAGAAAGAAAATTATAGACCAATCTCTCTAATGAATATTGATGCAAAAATCTTAAATAAAATATTAGCAAAGAGATTACAGAAAATCATCCCCAGGATAATATACCATGACCAAGTAAGATTTATACCAGGAATGCAGGGATGGTTCAATATTAGGAAAACTATTAGTATAATTGACTATATCAACAACCATGATAACAAAAACCTTATGATTATCTCAATAGATGCAGAAAAAGCATTTGATAAAATCCAACATCCATTTCTATTAAAAACACTAGAGCATATAGGAATAAATGGGCTTTCCCCCAAAATAGTTAGTAGCATTTATTTAAAACCGCCAGCTAGCATCATATGTAATGATGATAAACTGGAACCATTCCTAATAAGGTCAGGGGTGAAATAAGGTTGCCCACTATCACCATTACTATTCAATATTGTATTAGAAATGCTAGCTTTGGCAATAAGGCAAGAAAAAAGATATTAAAGGAATTAGAATAGGCAATGAGGAAACCAAATTATCACTCTTTGCAGACGATATGATGGTATACCTAGAGGTCCCTAGAGAATCAACTAAAAAAACTATTAGAAATAGTCCACGACTTTAGCAAAATTGCAGGATACAAAATAAATCCATATAAACTATCAGTATTTTTATATATCACTAACAAAATCCAACAGCAAGAGATAATTCCATTTAAAATAATTGCCAATAGTATAAAATATTTGGGAATCTATCTGCCAAGGGAAAGTCAGGAGCTATATAAGCAAAACTACAAAACACTTTCCACACAAATAAAGTCAGATCTAAACAATGGGAAAAATATCATGTGCTCTTGGAGAGGTAGAGTGAATAATAAAGATGACAATACTACCTAAACTAATCTATTTATTTAGTGCCATACCAATCAAGCTCCCAAGAAACTATTTTACTGACCTAGAAAAAATAACAACAAAATTCATCTTGAAGAACAAAAGATCAAAAATTTCAAGGGAATTATTGAAAAAAAATGCTAATGAAGGTTCCCTGGCCTGGCTGTACCAGATCTAAAATTATATTATAAAGCAGTGGTCATCAAAACCATTTGGTACTGGCTAAGAAACAGAGTAGTTGATCAGTTGAATAGTTTAGGTTCACAGGACAAAATAGACAATGACTATAGTAATCTAGTGTTTGACAAACCCAAAGACCACAGCTTTTGGGATAAGAACTCACTATTTGACAAAAACTGCTGGGAAAATTGGAAAGTAGTATGGCAGATTCTAGGCACTGACCCACACCTATACTATATACCAAGATAAGGTCTAAATGGATTCATGATCTAAACTAAAGAATGATATTATACATAAATTAGAATAACATAGAATAGTTTACCTCTCAGATCTGTGGAGAAGGAAGGAATTTGTAACTAAAGCAGAACTAGAGATCATTATTGATCACAAAATAGTTAATTTTGATTATGTTAAGTTAACAAGGTTTCATACAAACAAAACCAATACAGACAAGATTACAAGGGAAGCAATAAATTGGGAAAACATTTTTACACTAAAAGGTTCTGATAAAGGCCTCATTTCTAAAATATATAGAGAATTATCTCAAATTTATAAGAATTCATGCCATTCTCCAATTGGTAAATGGTCTAAGAATATGAACAGACAATTTTCAGAAATTGAAACTATTTCTAGTCATATGTAAAGGTGCTCCAAATCACTATTGGTCAGAGAAATGCAAATTAAGACAATTCTAGATGCCACTACACACTTGTCAGATTGACTAAGATGACAGGAAAAGATGATGACAAATGTTGGAGGGGATGAGATAAAACTGGGACACTAATACATTGTTGGTGTAACTGTGAACAGATCCAACCATTCTGGAGAGCAATTTGGAGCTATGATCAAAAAGTTATCAAACTGTGCATACCCTTTGACCCAGCAGCATTTCTATTGGGCCTATATCCCAAAGAGATCTTAAAGAAGGGAAAGGGACCCACATGTGCAAAAATGTTTGTGGCAGCCCTTTTTGTAGTGGCTAGAAACTGGAAACTGAATGGATGCCCATCAGTTGGAGAATGGCTGAATACGTTATGGTATATTAATGTTATGGAATATTATTGTTCTGTAAGAAATGATCAACAGAATGATTTCAGAGAGGCCTGGAGAGACTTACATGAACTGATGCTGAGTGAAATGAGCAGAACCAGGAGATCATTATACATGGCAACAATAAAATTATGCAATGATCAATTCTGAGGGAAGTGGCTCTCTTCAGCAATGAGATGATTTAGACCAGTTCCAATTGTTCAGTGTTCAGTGATGAGGGGAGCCATCTACATCCAGAGAGAGGCATGTGAGAACTGAGTGTGGACCACAACATGGCATTTTCATGCTTTCTGTTGATGTTTGCTTGCATTTTGTTTTCCTTCTCGGGTTTTTTTCCTTCTTGATCTGATTTTTCTTGTGCAGCAAGATAACTGTATAAATATGCATACATATATTGGATTTATCATATATTTTAAAATATTTAACATGCATTGGACTACCTGCCATTTAGGGGAGGATGTGGGGGGAAGGAGGGAAAAATTCGAAACAGAAAGTTTTGCAAGGATCAATGTAGACAAATTACCCATGCATATGTATTGTAAATAAAAAGCTTTAATAATAAAAAAGAATCCCTAGATTTTCATCACCTGCTACTAGGTGGTTGCATTTATTTACTTTCCAAGGAAGCCCGTAAGATGGGATCTACTCAGATGTGATGGAGCAAACTAACTTAATATAGCATTTGTTGCATTACGTTAATATCATCTTGAGTTTGAGGGGGAAGTTAGCTCCATTTGTATTGTTAATAATGGGTAAAGATAGCATTATATCATTTGGAAGTCACCATATACTGCTTAAGAATATAACCATATAGGACACAGAGCTTGAAGTTAACTATGTTGTGGGAAAACCTGATAATTCTTTTTGGAGGAATTTCAACTCCTTTATTTAAGGAAACCATACTAAATTTTCTAAAGAAAGAGGCTTTGGGAGAGAAAACAATATCTAAAATCTAACCTGAATATTAGACTTACCAAACATAAAAAGTTATTACTAGATAGATCAGGTTTTCTCAGGAACTGGGAACTTACTAGGAGTAACACTTCATTTGTATTGAGTCATTATAAGAACCTACCTGAAAAGGAAACGTATACCTTTTGTTGTCAGATAGTAAATAATAGAAGGACTAAAATGTTTGGATGTTCCATTGGCTTTCCAATCCCTAGGTGGATCAGATAGTGAGAAAACCAGGAAGAAAGGTATAAAGGTGTTATTAAGACTTGAAATTGTCATCTTTGCCTCCAAGATTTGTTGGCCTCTCTCCTTACTCCATGAAGATCTCTGGTTTGAGGTTGGAAGGGACAATCCCAATCACCAGGCCTTTTAGCCCTAAGTACATTCATACTACATCCTACAGTTACAAACATTTTCAAAAAAGCCAGGCCCCCAGGATGCTTAGATCGGGGTTCTGTTCAGAAAACATTTCAATACAATAGGACATTTTATCTTGGGAATGGATCCCTAGGGGTTTGGCTCAAGATTAATGGAGAACATGGTGGTTCTTACTGTTCAGGAGGGGAAGGGCTTGGATTTGCTTTCCTTTCAAATTTTCTTCTGTCAACAATACTACTGGAATGGCACAGATTAAGAATGAATGATAGTGAATAAAATTTCTAAATGTAATAAAATCAACCCTTAAGCCAGTTGCCTATACCTAGTGAGCTTTATTGATTGTACCAGTAGGAAAGTAGAGTTGCAAAGATGAGGTACAAAGTACAAGTGAAGGACACTGAAATATTTTGTGAGATCATGGAAGACCTTAGAGATGATCTAGTCTGATTTACTTTATTGATGAGAAAACTGAGGCCCAGGGAGGTTAAGTAACCTGCCACAACAGTAAATATCAGAAATAAGATTTGAACGTAGATCTTTCTACACTAGGTGCTACCTTCTTTCTAAATTACCCTGTGCTGTATTGATAATTGATTTGGTGATCTGATTGGCATGTTATCAAATGAATAAAATGAGAAGCTATCATTGGTCATCATCAATGACCATTTTTTAGACAGATTCCATGATTTCATCAATATAGGGAACATCCAATGAGGATTCTTCTCTGACAATTCCTGCATTTCTAATTTTAAGACTGCTAGATGGCACCATGGATAAAACATCGGACCTCAGGAAAGCTCAGCTTCCTGAGTTTAAATCTGGACTGAGGCACTTACTGGCTAGGTGACCCAGGACAATTCACTTAACTCTGTCTGCCTCAGTTTCCTCATTTGTAAAATGAGCTGGAGAAGAAAGATACTAAAGTATCTTTGCCAAGAAATGCCCAAATGGGGTCATGAAGAGTTAGACATAGCTGAAATGACTGAACACTGTAATTTTACTTTGAAATAAAAATGTTCATCCTACTATGTCTAACATATGGAAATGCACTGGGGCAACTGGAAGTTCTTTTTGAGGACAAATCTTGATGCCACTATAATTATCTACTCAGAATATTCTTTTTTTAATTAAAGCTTTTTATTTTCAAAATATATACATGGATAACTTTCAATATTCACTTAAAAAACCTTGTGTTCTAATTTTTCCCTCCCCTCCCCCACTCTCTCCCCTAGACATTGGATTAACATCCAATATATGTTAATCATGGGCAATTCCTATATACATATTTCCACAAATAGCATGCTGCGCAAGAAAAATCAGAACAAAAAAGAAAAAAAATGAGAAGAAACAAAATGCAAGCAAACAACAACAAAAAGAGTGAAAATACTATGTTGTGGCCAACATTCAATTCCCATTGTCCTCTCTTTGGGTGCAGAGGTCACAAGATCATTGGAACTGGTCTGAATTACCTCATTGTTGACAAGAGCCATGTCCATTAGAATTGATTGTCATATAATCTTGCTGTTGTATGTGTACCTTGATTTCCTGGTTCTGCTCATTTTACTTAGCATCAGTTTATGTAAATCTCTCCAGGCC
Source organism: Myrmecobius fasciatus (assembly GCA_023553655.1). Classification (NCBI taxonomy): domain Eukaryota; kingdom Metazoa; phylum Chordata; class Mammalia; order Dasyuromorphia; family Myrmecobiidae; genus Myrmecobius; species Myrmecobius fasciatus. The sequence continues at coordinate 37,336 of JAJPUD010012844.1, forward strand.
TCTCTGAAATCATCCTGTTGGTTATTTCTTACAGAACAATAATATTCCATAACATTCATATACCATAACTAATTCAACCATTCTCCAACTGATGGGCATCCCATCAATTTCCAGTTCCTTGCCACCACAAAAAGGGCTGTCACAAACATTTTCCACATTTTTCTCTTCTTTAAGTTCTCTTTAGGATAGAAGCCCAGTAGAAACATTGCTGTATCTAAGCAGTCTGATAGCCCTTTGGGTATAGTTCCAAATTGCTCTGCAGAATGGTTGAATCAGTTCACAACTCCACCAACAATGTATTAATGTCCTAGTTTCCCCACGTCCCCTCCAATATTCATTATTATCTACAAAATATTCTTGAAAAATCAACAAATAAATTACTCCAGAACCAGAGCACTATCTCAGGTAAAACTATTGTCTGTAAGAACTTGAATGTAACATTGTCTCATAAAAATTTAAGAATATTTTAATAGATACAACACAGAACACATAAATACCAAACTAAATGTAATGAAAAATTATCAAAATGTAGAGAAATATAAAAACCAGGTCAGATCAGGAAGAAGTACACATCATCTCTGTAAGCTATCTGCCAGTGGAGTCTTCCTAATGGTGGCTTTAGTGAGAAGTTAGGCTTACATCACAATTCTGTTATTCACTTACAAAACACAAACAAAAAACAATCATTTTAGGCTTCTGATCATTAGTCTACCAATCAATAAATTCACCATCTATTCTATCTGCCATACACTAAACACAGGAAGATAAAAATGAGATTACTACTATTAAAATACTACAATTAAAATTGCTTACATCTGAAAAGCTTCAATATTTACACAATCATAAGACTCCTACAAGGTAGTTGTTATAAATATTATTATTCTCATTTAATGGATGAAGAAAAATGAGACTTTTTTAATTCAGAAAAAACAGAAGGAAAGCCATAAAAAATTACAGACAAGTAGCACAACTTTGAAATTTACAGGCTACAATGTATTCAAAAAGAAAATCAAATTATTCATTAAAGATATTCATAATCTCATGCACAATTCTATTTTCTGTTAAACTCTGTACATAAAAATGCTCATTTTATTTGAGTGATTGTTAAATCAAAATTAAAAATAAACATACTGTATCATTTCCCAAAGGCTATCTAACTTACTTTCCTTCTCTTCATCAGTTTTGTCTCTTGTTCACTGTTCATCTGCAACATTAGTCAAAGACAGATGTCCTATCATACCAGCTCAATGGGCTGCCAGATCCAATTGATGACAAGCTCTAGAACAGTGACCTACAGCCTCTTTTCATTCTATTCCTTGTCATTAAATGTTTTTGAAAGAGCACCCCCAATAGATGTACCCTTATTTATAAATTACATACCTGTATAGTATTTTGGTAATAAAACATACTCACAAGCTGAAAAAAAATCAAGGTTAAGATAAAGATAGGATGAATGATGTTTTAAAGTGTTTAATTTGTATATATTTTGGGTAAAGAGCAAATTTATAAAACAATAATTAATATAATATAAATTACACTATTATAAAGGGTTTTCCAAAAGACTTGAAAACTACATTAAGACTCCTTGTGACACCTTATGTAAATAAGAATTAATTCTCTGTGTATCAATGTAGCTTTTTAAGACACATTTTTTTGAAAGATACACAATACAATCATCATACAACGTCACAGCAGTCAGAGAACAGAGCAGCTTTTCAGCAGGAGTCTTCTTTCTCTCTTTGTTGTTATCCCCCATGCCCAGAGCAAAACCAAAGCAAAAAGTGGATTATCTCTGAGTTTGACTTTGAAGAAAGCTTTCAATATAAATCAATTCCTTGTTCTTTAGCAACTCGGTTTAATGGATGGTTTCACATCTTAATTTCCTATTCATATTTGGATATTTTAGTTGGTTTTGTATGAGTGTGAGAAATGGAAAGAAAACAAGAGTCACTTTGGCTGCATTATAGAATGTGGAAATAGAAGTATTGTATACTTAGGTTGGAAAGATTGATTGGAGCCAGTTAAGGTTTTTGGTGCCAAACAAAGGAGTTTATACCCGAACCTTCAGTTTATAGGGAATAACTGTAGTTTGCTGAATACCCAGGTGATACAGTCAGACCTACACTTTAAGAAAATCACTTTGGCAGGCATGTGAAAGATGGTTCACTGTGAGGAGAATCTTGAAAAAAAATACTTATAATGGAGTTATTGCAATAGTCCAGGAAAGAGGTGATAAGAATCTGAATTAAGGATGGTGGCTATCCAAGCAGAGAGAAGATTACTAGAGTCAAAGTTGTGGAAATGGAACTGATATGATTTGTCAATTGTTAAAATATATAGGGTGTGCAAATTTAAAGAATAAAGGAGGACATAGAAGTTGTATACCTAGATCACTGGAAGGATTATGTCTTAATAAAAATTGAGAAGTTCAGAACAATGCAGAAAGATAATATAAGGAGACCTGCTATGCAGAATGAAACTCAGTCATGCTCATTTACACAGTGCAATCCATTCTCTCCCATTTAAAGAAAAATGGTTCATGAGCTTCTAACTCAATGTCCCAGGACACCCCTCTGTAGGGAAGCTTCAAAGCTGCAAGAAAGAATAGAGAAAGAAGTGTTGCATGATAATGGGAAGTTGTATTGGAGACAACTCTCATGATTGGCTATCATAATGATAACACCCATCTTTCTTCTCTCCATTTGGTGGATTGTACTTCATTGATAGTGATGTGATAAACACTCTGAGAAGACTAAAATCCTCACTTAGGAGATTACTCTTTATAACAATAGAAATTCTACTACTCTATGTGCAAAGTTAAGCTAGATTCTTATGAGTAGTTATGGATCTCCTTTGGGACCCTCTCCATTGTTCTAGGGATTGATCTAATCAAGACAACATCTTTGGCAAATGGGACTATTTTGTGTATTCCATCATCTCTACAGACTCCTTCTTTCCTTTGAAGTTGATGCTGCCACAAGACAATGTAACACAAACACTCTTGGAAAGCACCGATACGTCTTACTTTATTCCTTACTTGATATTAATAATCAGAGGATCATTATATGAAATTATTTTTGCTTTGTATCTTTCCAGCAATCTCTTATCATCTCAACATGTGTATGGAAGCCACCTTGTTTGAGGCAAATATTTAGAAATGCATTTTGTTTTTGCTGTGACAATCAACAAGGCATAAACATGGTGGAATGTTGCTTTCTCTATACCTCCCAATTAATTGAGAACAGCTTCATGATAGAATGTCATTTATGACAGAGCTTCTCTCTTCCAATGACATTTTCATCATGCATCTTTTAAATATGTGGATAAATTATTTTCACAGAAATTTGAAAGTAGCATTAAGCATTGATAGTTATGAATATCTTCTTGCCTTTTTCAGTGTTCAAAATGTACATGATTTTTCCTAGTCATTTGATATCTTCCTCTCTGAGAGAAAGTAATTTTTCAATTCAATTTTTTAAACATATCTTGCCTATATCCTGGAGCTCCACCAAATCTGGATGATCTCTTGCCATATTTGGTTTGTTTGTTTGTTTGTTTGGTGCCATTTCAACTTCATGAAATAAATGTGTATCTATGATGCTAGAACACATATGTAATAGTTCCACTATAATTGATGCAGAAATCTGGCTTTTTTTCTCATTTTGTTTCAAGTTGATATCTTAAGTGCTTTTAAAGTGGCCTGACCTCTTTACATCTCCTGCCAACATTATCATAAACTCATTTTCCCTTCTCTACTTGACAAAGATTCATGTTTTCTGAATGATGTAGTTTCTAGGGCTATCTGGGCTCTACTTGTGGCAATTGTTTTTCTTTTCTTAAATAAGTGCAGAAAATTATGATCTATTTTATTATGTTTTATATTTCTTGATACTCGTAGCTCAATTCGATAGTGATGAATGGAATTTATTTAACTGCATGTCATGCAATTTGATTTTTATTCTTTCTTCTAATTTTAATCTTTGTACTACAGAGATCGATAGCATGACTGTTCATAGGTGGGTGGTTGATTGAGAAAAGACTAGTACATCATTATCCAGTCATTTCATATCTTTAAAGATTTAATCAGTTTCAACAATTGTTGGTGCTTACTACGTATTAGTTGGTTGTTGTCTTTCATTCTTGAAGAGGAACAAAATGACATCATGATGTTAAAATCAAGTTACAAGGTGTCTGACTGTGGCTGTTCAGACCAATATGGGCTTGGAATACTCTACCACAGGTCAGGCACAAATAGATTCTTCAACAGAAAAATGAGAATAATGACAGTATCTACCTTGCAGGGTTATTGTGAGGATCAAATGTGACATTTGCTATGTATCCATGCATATTGATATATGTATGTATGTATCTCCACTTTCCTCCTGACTCTTCCTAAAGAAAATATTTATTTTATGTAGACAGCTCCTGTAATATCTTTAAGACTTTAACCACTTTTGTGTCTTGATGCTGTCATAATTTCTAATATTAAAATAAAATCTGTGAGCACTTTTGTGTTGACATCTAATCAAACATTCAAATTTTTCTTTTTTTAAGCAGACATAATTTCATTGGTGTATGAAGTTTTGTAAAGAGGAACCTTTACCAAAGTAAATTTCCAACTTCTTTTCAGCTTATACTCCAAAAGATGCCTGGGCCATTTAGAAGTGAAGAGAATTATTCAAGATCAGTTTAGTAAGCACCTACTATGAAAAAGATACTTTGCTAAGTTCTGAGGATACAAATACTAAGAAGAAAGATATTCTCTGCATTATGGAACTTCCAATGGAATAAGGGAAGAAAACACACAAAAGATATCTGATAATGGGGAGGGAAGGTATCCAACATGAGTGCATGATGGAGAAGCCTAAAAGAGTGCAGCTAAATAGGAAATAAAGAGATGGCTGGCCTAGGGCCCCTTCTTAAATGGAAACATCAAAAGGAGCTCTTTGTTCCTGCCTTCCACCATGTGCCTTGATAAATTTAATTTGGAAAATCTTAAGTTCTTCATAATATCTCTTTTTTTTCACAACAGGCATGGCCATAAAAGCAATGACTGACATCATCAATGGGTCTTTACTTTTGTTTCTCAAGAAGAAATACAAGATGATCAAGTGTCTCATAAAATGATCTTTCCTTTTAGCTGTGAAAATAACATAAAATAGTTTGCAAACTTTTTTTGTTTTTCTGAAGAGAATTTGTAAGCCATCCTTATGCTTAGTTGCATCTTCATCATATCATCTGATTTTATTTATAGCAACAATGTCAATGTTTACATGACTCCATTCCTTCAGTGCTATGATGATTCATTGGTCATTGGACTCATATTTATAGTACCAGCATTTAAGTGAAGGTCTATATGTAGTCTAAAAATGCATACTCATATCAGATTTTAAAATCATTTGCAAAATGATTTTCTTTCAGAATTTTCAGGGAGACATTGCAAGTGTTAGTATCTCAGTTTTGTTCAGGAATGCTATCATTCAAATGTATAAGGCAAACTAGAGTATATTTTGTCTTTATGTATTCTTAAATAAGTTTTATTAATCAATTGATTATTAACCATTTACTATATGCTAGGTGCTAGGGATGCAAAGAATGAAATAATTTCTGCTTACAAGGTGATTATATTCTAATGGGGAAGATAGTGTAAATAGAGGCATATATAAACATATCTAGAGATAGTTACATATATGTATGTATGTATGTGTCATTTAGCAGCAATTGGAGTTGAAGAATCACTGAGCCCAGAAAGGTTTAGAAGCAAGATACCCTCTCAGGAGAGTAGAAGATTGCATTTGACAAAGTGCCATTTGAAAATTATGTCAGTGATACACGACCCATGGCCGTATAATTGTATATGCACACACACACATATGCAACATACATGCATATAAAAACACATTACTATATATGGTACAATATACTAGCATATATATGAATAGAACAAAACATATATGTGTATATATGTATATACATATGTATATACATATGGATAATACATATATATTATACAAAGTATGTGCAGAATGCTTATATCTTAGGAAAGTTATTTTATTAACAACTATGGCACCAATTTACCAAAGTGGAAAGAGTACTGAATTTAATCAGAAGACATGGGCTCAAAACCCTGGCTCTGTTTCCAAGTAAGTTATTTTTCCTCTCTGACCCTTAGTTTCTGCATGTGTAAATGAATCCTTCCTACCAGGGCAATTATTTCTATTTTCATCACCATTATCTGAGAATCAATTTCAGAGGTCCTCAGATCTCATCTGGAACTTTTGTCTTATCTCGCTGGGCTTCAGGACTCAACTTCCTCAACAACAAGAAGCTACTGTAACTGATCTCCCTTTCAAGCTCAATTTAGTGCTATTTTCCCCTATGAAAATACAAATTCCTTAGCCCAAGAAACAACTTTTCTTCCTTGTATTTCTAATCTGAGACTTTTTTTATTATGATTTGCTTTGTTTTGTTGTTATTTTCACTAAGATACAGTACTGAAAGCAAAGGAATGGCAACTAAATATCAGGACGGGCAGTTAAAAGGATGAGAAAAGGAATTACCCTAAAGCAGAATAAGACCCAAATCTCTTTATTTAGGACCTACCCCAAATATGTTTATACAATAAAGGGAAAATACTATAACTGGAATTCAAACTCCATATTTATTACTTGCTAGGATAAATCAACTTATTTCCACTAAATCTCACTGTCCTTATTTGAAAAAAAAAAAAGGATGCAATATTTGCATTGCTTATGTAAAAAATTGTTGAATGAGCCAAATAAATAATGCATATGAAAATACTATATAACTATAACTTTTTAAAGTTTTTATCTATATTTTGGGGGAATAGGAATCACCTATTATCCTTTTTGGATAGTTATAGCATGATGGTTATAGCAACTGAAACTCACATCTCATCAATATCCCCTCCTCCTGAAACCCCTAAGCCCTCTGATTGGAGAGGGTGGGAGATGGAGAACTCCTTGGTCCTTTGTTTAAGCAGGGTATCCAGGATGGCCATCTCTTTACTTTTGTGTCCTGTATTCTCCCATAAACTGTGAGCTTGAGAGCAGAGGCTGCACTTTGCCTTTAATTATATCCATATCATCTAGAACCATATTATTATGGCACATAATAGACAGTTAATAATGTTTATTGGCTGACACCTTTATAAATTCTTTGAATTGAGCCTAACATTCAATGGTCCAATCTGCTAAAGCTCAGCTTGTAAACTACAATCCTTCATCTAAAGACTCTCTTAGATCTTTCTCTCACTGAATGTGTTGACCACAACAGAAGATAAGTTCTTTTGCACTAGAGTTTTCACTAAGTATCATTCACTCACAACTCTTTCAATGGTCAACCTCAATCAGGTATTGTGTATTAATCCAAGCTTTAAACATGATCCAAAATAAATGGTCTAAAAAACAGTTGTTCATTAATGTAGTGATTAGTCATCAAATCATTTTTGAATCAGAACTTCTTTGCATATCAAGGTAGATATTTTAAATCTCAAAATATATTTTAAAAGCCAACAAAATGGAAGAAAACAGAAAGAATGAAGATAGTGGAAAGTTAAATAGCATAGTATATAGGATGCTGTTTCAATGTTATCTCAATTATGTGGCCTTCAAGAAATCACTTACTCTCTTTTAGCCTGATGCTAAGTGAAATGAACAGAACCAGGAGAGCATTATACATGGCAACAAGAAGATTATATGAGGATCAATTCTGATGGACATGACCCTTTTCAATAATGAGATGATTCAGGTCAGTTCCAATAGACCTTTGATGGAGAAAGCCATTGACACCCACAGAGAGGACTATAGAAAATGAAGGTAGATCATAACATAGCAATTCTACTCTTTTTGTTGTGATTTCCTTGAATTTTATTTTTTCTCCCATTCACAATTTCACCAACTATGTATTAATATCCCAGTTGTCCCATATCCCCTCCTACATTCATCATTATCTTTTCCTATCATTTTAGCCAATCTGAGGGATGTGTAGGGGTATCTCAGAGTTGTCTTAATTTGCATTTCTCTGATCAATAATGATTTTATATAATTATTTTTATATTTTATATATAATTTTTATATAATGAGAAGTCACCTTTTCATATGACTATAATTGGTTTCAATTTCTTCATCTGAAAATTGTCTGTTCATATCCTTTGACCATTTATCATTTGGAGAAAGGCTTGAATTCTTATAAATTTGAGACAATTTTCTATATTTTAAAAATGAGCCCTCTCCTTCCGGGGGTGGAGCCATGGTGGCGGAGATCAGACAGGATTCTCTGTAACCTCCTCTAACCTCCCCTCAAACCAACAAAATATGAAGCCTCTAGACTGATTCTGAAGCAAAAAAATCCACAATATCCGGAGAAAAACACGATTCTAAAAGAAGATACTCTGGAAGAACCTCAAAACAGGTCTGTTTTAATGGGGCAGGGGGTGGCCTACTGAACCCAGACTGCAGCACAGGGAGACCGGGGCAGGGAGCTGGAGCAGGGAGCTGGAACAGGAGTCAGAACAGGAGGGGGAGCGTTGTGCTTTTCACACACCTGGGAGTCTTCTGCGAGCCTCTTGGAACAATTTGTCCTGATTGTGGGCAGGTGGTTTGGAGGGTCTGCCTTTTGAGGGGGATAGATTGTGAACCACTGAACCCCTGATGAGCATCGTAACTAGCTGCCATTACACAGCACCTTAATGCAATCAATCAAACAACAGGTCTGATAAGCACCAGAAATAATTCAATCAGCGGAGCTGCCCAGCCCTGACATAATTCAATCAGCAGAACTGCCCAGTTCCTGAAATAACTCAATCAGCAGAACTGCCCCAGGGCAAATTAAAGCAGCTGTCCCACCTTTGCCCTAAACAGACCTCACACCTTTAAAAAAAGATGAATAAAAAACCAAAAAGAGCTCTCACCATAGACAACTTTTATGGAGAGAGGGAAGAACAGACCTCAAATCCTGAGGCCCCTAAAGGTAAAGCAACTCCAGAAAAAGCCCCAAACAGAGACATAAATTGGTCTCCATGTCACAAGGCTTTCTTTGAAGATTGCATAAAAAATCTTAAAAGAGAGTTAGAAGAAACATGGGGAAATGAAATGAGATCACTGCAAAATAAAATGGAAAAAATGGAAAAAGAATGCAGTGAATAAAAAAATGTAATTGGTCAATTGCAAAAGGAACTAAAAACAGTAACTGAAGAAAATAAGACATTAAAAATTAGAATCGAACAATTGGAAATGAATGACTCATCAAGACTTCAAGAATCAGTTGAACAAAAACAAAAAAATGAAAAGATAGAGAAAAACATGAAATATCTCCTAGGAAAAACAACTGACCTGGAAAATAGATCTAGGAGAGACAATCTAAGGATTATAGGGCTTCCTGAAAGCCATGATGAAAAAAAGAACCTGGACACTATATTCCAAGAAATCATAAAAGAAAACTGCCCTGATATTTTACACCCAGAAGGCAAAATACTCCTTGAAACAATCCACCGATCACCTCCTGAAAGAAACCCAAAAATTAAGTCCCCCAGAAATATCGTGGCTAAATTCCAGAACTATCATACCAAGGAAAAGATATTACAAGAAGCCAGAAAGAAACAATTTAAATATCGGGGAGCTACAATTAGGATCACACAGGACCTAGCAGCTTCTACTTTGAAGGATCGAAGGGCCTGGAATCAGATATTCCGAAGGGCAAAGGAACTTGGATTACAGCCAAGAATAAGTTACCCAGATAGAATGAGCATTATCTTCCAGGGAAGAAGATGGTCTTTCAATGATATAGGAGAATTTCACCTATTTCTACTGAAAAGACCAGAACTGAACAAAAAATTCGATCTACAAACACAGAACACAAGAGAAACATAAAAAGGTAACAAGAAAAAATAACTCTTGAGAACTATATTTATGTTATAGATACTTATAGAATGAGGGTTGATTTTATGAATCGATTATTACATTATGATTAT
>JAJPUD010012845.1:3770-46270 GCA_023553655.1 Myrmecobius fasciatus
TTCCTTCCTTCCTTCCTTCCTTCCTTCCTTCCTTCCTTCCTTCCTTCCTTCCTTCCTTCTTTCCTTCCTTCTTTATTTCCTTCCTTCTTTTTCCTTCCTTCTTTCCTTCCTTCTTTCCTTCTTTATTTCCTTTTTCCTTCTTTCCTTCCTTTTACCTTCTTTCCTTCCTTATTCCCATCTCCCTTCCCTCTTTCTTCCTTCTTGCTTTCCCTAGTGTCCAGGGATGGTTATATTGTTTGAGATGCCCAAAGGACTTGACCGGCACTTGAACTTAGTAATGAAGGGAGGAAAATTAAAAATAGAATAAATATTTGGTGATGTTAGTGTAAAGGTAGAGGAAGGCCTTCAACATGCCTTCCAGCAAGGGATCTTTGCACTTTGGGTCTGGTCTGCTTTGTATTTTTTATAGGTTAGTTCCCCCTGGAGGCTTTGAGCCTTTAACATAAGACTTGACAGTAGAAAATGAGTATTAATATGATATGGGATGTGCTGGAGTTAAAAATATGTGTGTGTACGGGGAGTTGATTAGGGGGTTTCTTAGCATAATGCCTGGTTCATAGTAAGTGCTTAATAAATGCTAGTTAACTGATTGAGCAATATGAGCATATCTTGTCCTCTAAATCTATGGGACTGTGAATTGTTACCTAATTTAGAAGCTTTATTAAAACTTATGTTTTAATAAACACGAATAAACTATGAAAAAGTAGGACAATGGAAAGCATTTGCTCAACTGACAATACCTGTACCCAAAAGGTTCCAACCAAAACTTGGTCATTGTGTCCTAGTACCTATACCTTCATCCATTTTTTAGCATTGTATTTCCCTTCCTTGGCATTGTAATACACCATTCATCTTTCAATTCTGCACCACTTCCAATTTATTAGGTGTTTTCTCAACCCAATTCTAAGACAACAAAGTGGCCATTCATGTGCCACTTGGTTGGAAAATAAGGCTGTGGGACCTGCTTACATGCTTATGGCCCAATTCTCCCCTTGTGTATGCAAATAATAAAAATACCTTGGCTAAATCAGGAAATGCAGAGGTCTGAAATAATTTTAAAAAGGGAGGGGCACCAAGGAATATGAAGTGTATGTGTGTATGTGTGGTGGGATGATATGGCTGAAACCAAGCAGAGCCACTGATGGAAAATGAAGTTACCTGGAAAGTTCTGAGTTTTGGACAGAGTTTATTTGAGAGGTATTTCACCTTCCAGCTCCCAAAGAAAAGGGGACACCAGAGAGAGGTGAGAAGGGGTTGAGAATCAAAAGCTGAATTAAACTGCATGGTGATGAAATTTCAAGTGATCAGCCTATCTTGGTGGAAGCATGATGTTCCATGGAATCAAAACCAGAAATTAAGCAGGACTGTTGGTAGAAAATTGACCAATATTCTTCCTTAAACTTGGCTTCTAGAACTGAATACAATATTTCAGAGACTGGGTGAGAGTATAACACAAGGCAGGAGGATTACAATTTCCCTTGGTCTGGTGGTACAGTGGATAGCGCTCTGTACTTCAACTCAGAAAGAATGTGAGTTTAAATTCTGCTCAGATACTTACTAGCTGTGTAATCCTGAGTAAGCTACTCTGCCACAGTTTCTTCAAATGTGAAATGTGAATAACAATAGCACCTACTTCCCAAAATTGATATGATAATCAAATAAGAGTTATCTTATTTTTAAAGCAGTTAGTACAATTCTTGGCACATAAAAGAAATTTGATAAAAATTGTATACTTTCTTCCTGGACACCATGCTTCTATTAAGACAGTATAACATTTCAAGAAGTACTTTTGGCAGCTGCTACTTCACTTTGAGCTTTCAATTCATTAAAACCTCCAGATGTTTTCTCCATAAACTTTTGTTTTGCCTTGATTTCCCAAGTCCCATCTTTCATCATGAAGTTGAGTTTTTACCCTTAATGTAAGACTTTACATTTATCCCTAAAAATTCATTTTATATGATCTAATCTTTTTTTTCTGAACCAATTGAGACAATTTATTGGGTATGTTATAGAGGAATTTTTTTTCTACACAAGGATTAGATTAGATAGACACTGAGATTACTTCCAACTCTGAAATTCTGTAATTCTGTAATATCTTTTTCAATATTGTCATTCTATTCTGTGATCCAATGTATTAGTCTTTCCATACATGCACACACATATGTATGTATTTCAAATATACTATCTATGTAATTATGTAAGATACTAATAAAAAAAATTTAAACAGTACAGACTATGACAGACCTCTGGAGCACTTCACTAGAGACCTCTCTCCAGGATAATAGTTACTCATTAATCACCAGTTATTGGAGCTGATCATTCAACCAGTTTTAGATCCACCTATCTGCATAATCACATAACAAATTTTCTCTCCATCTTATTCACAAAAACAATGAGAAATTTTTGTTAAATTCCTTGTTGAAATTCAAGAAAACTGTATTTAAGGGATTCAATTGCTTTAATAGTTGAGAAAAGAAAAAAAGGAAATTACATCTTATGTGACCTGTTCTTGAAACTATACTTATTCTTAAGGTTTAAAGTAACCTTTTCTAAGAGGTCATGGGTTGTTCCTTTAGAATACATTTTAGGGGGCAGCCAGATCACTGGTCCTGGAGTCAGGAGGACCTGAATTCAAATCTGATCTTAGACACTTGACAACTAATATGTGACCTTGAGTAAGTAACTTTACCCCAATTGCCTCCCCCAAAAAATATATTTTAGAATATTTTTAAACCAATCATTGAAGTTATTGTAACAGACCTACACAATCCAATTTTCTGAAAGCCAGGACAGCACTTAATCCTTCTCCAGTCCTATAGCATCTCTCTTGATTTCTGTAATTTTTCAAGAATCATTGACAGAAATGCAACAATCATATATGCCAATTATTTCATTATCTTGGGATACAGTTCATCCAATTCTAGTGACTTGATTTAATTAAAGGCAGCTCTGTTCTCTCTTATTAGCTTACCATTCGTCTTGACTATGTTATCCAATTTTGTTCTGTCCTTCTCATAAGGTAAAATAGATATAGAATTAAGAATCTAGTAGTTCTTCTTTCTATTATATGTTATCAATGACTAACTTCAAAGCAGTGGACCCATCCTTTCTTTTTGGAAGGGGAATATACAGTGGAAAAGGAAAGAAATGAGAAAAGAGTCACTTTCATACAATTCTATAGCTCTAAAATGTGGCATTGTCAAATAAGAACTCACATTTCCATTGTCTTTTGAATCCAAGGTACAGCCATTGACTGGAGAAGAGCAGGGACTTATTTTTACATCCTGGAATAAGTTCAAGACACAGGCATTTATTAGTCAAAAGCTGAGCTGTCTGAGGCAGTTGGGGTTAAGTGACTTGCCCAGGGTCACACAGCTAGGAAATGTGAAATGTCTGAGATCAGATTTGAACTCAGGTCCTCCTGACTTCAGGGCTGGTCCTCTATCCACTGCATCAACTAGCTGTCCCCTCTTCTTAACTTTTAATGGACCTTCTTGATTGTTGATAATACTGTATATTTTCTGATAACTTCATATTCCATTCTACTCACTGGATTTTTCCAATGTGTTGTCTGGCTGCTGATATACCTTCCCTTACACTTGATATTCCATTTCCAGATTCCATCTTTTTTCCTCATTTTGACCTTCTAGATCCTTTGGCCTCCATCAAGTCTCAGCTCAAACACTACCATCTATAGGAAGCCAAGATTAAAACAGAGGGAGAGTTGGTATATGTTGGTTTTGTTTTGTTTTGTTTTGCAAATGATTGTACTCAATGCAGCCTCTGAGCCTGAGATGCAACAAAGAATGGATCAATCCTCTGCTTCTTGTGTTGATTTTGGCCTAACAATCGACAACAGTTTCTCCACCAGTCAGCACCACACCATCCATATGTGGAACCATTGACTATAGCAAAAGGAGGGATTTGGAGGATAAGTTCACTGACTTTGACAGTATACTTCCTGGGGATGTACCTATAGATGATGAGATTGATGCACACATTGCCAGAGATTGCATAGTCTTTAGGAGGCTCCATAGGAAAATGTGGAAGAGATGAGGTATAAAGTTGGCCACCAACCTGAAGGTCTTCAGAGCCATTGTGCTGATGTCATTGTGGTATGCTTGTGAAACCTGTAAATACCAGCAACATGCCAGGAAACTGAGTCACTTCCATTTGAATTGTCCTGGGAGATTCTGAAGATTACCTGGCAGGATAAGGTACCAGATACTGAGATCTTTTCTTGAACTAAACTGCCAAGTATTCCAACTCTACTGCAGAGAAAACAATGCCAATGGGCTGGCCATATGGTTTGATTGCCAAATTAGCCTATTCTCTGTACCAAATGTATGTTTGTTTAAAAGACTATTTTATGGAGAATCCACACAAGGCGGGTGCCTATGTGGAGATCAAAAGATGTGATAAAAGGACACTCTCAAGGTTTCTTTGAAGAGCTTTGGGATTGATTGTGAGACATGGGAGACCCTGGCACAGGGCTACCCAGCCTGGAATGTATACATCAAAGAAGGATGTAGCTGTCTCTATGAGCAAAGCAGAATTGAAATAGCTTAAAAGAAAAGTGAGATGCACAAATTTAGAGACCTCGCCACTGCAAATGTTCACATGGACAATGTGTGCCCAACATGTGGTACAATCTTCTGAGCTCATATTGGTCTGATCAGCCAGTCAGTCACACTGTACCTTGACTCCAACATGGTGATATCATTTTGGTCTTCCTCACTGTGGAAGGACAACAACCAAACAACCCTCCTCCCTCACTGCTAGGACTTGACTCCTCACCTTCTATTTATACTGTCTATATCTTGTCTATACAATTTTTTTGCATATTATTTCCCATATTAGAATGTGAGCTCTTTGCGGACAGAATTATGTTTTTAATCTTCCTTCTTATCTCCAGATCTTAGCACAGCAAGTGGCTAATAGGATTTAATGAATACTTATTGATTGATTGATACTTGTTGTATCCCTTAAGTGCCAAGGGTGGTGAAAAGGGCATGACCAGGGCTAATTCCCTAGCCTGGCATTCAGATATCTACTTCTCTGAATATATTCTGCTGAATATAGTAAATCAAATCTGAGATGAATGTAAGAAATTATTTCCAAGAGGGGGATATCAGGGAAGGCATCCTGGAGGAGGTGATGTTTGATTCAAACTTTAAAGCATGAGAAAGAGATAAATAGAGTGAGGAAGGGAATTCTAATAAAGAGCAAAGACATGAAGACATGTGAATGCAGTGTATATTTGGAGGAATGATGAGTAGTCTAATTTGTCAAAATGACATCACTATGTTGACGTCACTGTATAGAGTGTCTGATTGTGGCTGATCAGAATAAAGTGCACGGAGGAGAGTAATGGGAATTAAAATAAAAAAATAGAGTGACACCTTCTTACATGGTATCTCAGAGCCATCAAACAATAGAGCCTTATGGTTACCCAAGGTCATTCTCATCCACTCATACATGAAATTCAGAGGCAGCAACTTAAAGGTAGATAAATTTCTTTGTTTAATTCAGCATTTGACCAAGTCAGTGTTCAGAGGCTCTTTGATATAACTGATGCATCTGCAAATATATCCCTCTCTCTCATGGCAATTTGCTACCATGGCAGTCTCTTTGATGTTGTATAAAGTACAATTAAGCATAGCTGGCATTTATATAGCTTTTTGGGGTTTGCAAAATGCTTTACATATATTGTCTCATTTGATCCTCACAACAACTCTGTGCTATGGGTACTACAGGTATTATTAGCCTTATTTTTCAGATGAGGCAACAAAGATTTCAAGAAGTTAAGGAATTTCCTCATGATCGCAGAAATAGTGAGAATGTGAGGCCATATTCTCTCCTGGTCCTTCCTGATTTCGAGTCCAGAACCTTTCTTATCAACCTTAAATTGTTACAGAGTGGTAAAATTTTCTTACCAATATTAAATTATCTTTTTTAAGCACATAGGCTTAGCATGTAGTAGGTCCTAAATAAATACTTGTTGACTGGTTACTAGGGTCATCATGGTAGTAACCTTGTTCTCTTAAGTCAAGATAGTAGATTTTGTTTGAATAAACAAGGGTGGGTTATAATGTCTAGTTGGCATTGATCTGTTCAAATTTTCCAGCTTAGGAACTGAAAATAACCTAAATTCCTTTGATAATTGCAAATCCTCCAATCTTTTGTGGATCCTAAGAGTTGCCATACTAGAAACTTTTGATACAAAAGTCTCTTCCCCCTCAACTCTAGTCCCACTAGCTTCAGAGAATATAGTTGATAGAACCCAAGCCCCAGTCTGAGCTCAATCTCATGTGCTAGACCCTAGAAGATAGAGGACTTGTGCAGAAAATGGGCATTTCAGAAGATTGTGTGTTGGTGGGTGAAGGCTTGCTATGTTTGTGTCAAATTTATGATCCACTGGTGGCACTTATCAAAAGTGACGTTTATTGGATGTGAAAAGTACTTGTTAGATAACATGAACTGTTTAGTATTGAAGTAACTTCTACAAAACAGAGTCCCCTCTGTCATTAGGGACCTCCAAGGACTAATTATTAAGGCCTGTGCCCAGGTTTTCAGATGTCTCCCAGAACAGTAAACTTTTAAATCAAGGCTGAGCTGATTGCAAGAAAATCTCTCTCAAAGCCCCAATCTCCCGGCAAAGGAGGAAAGAGAACAAGTTAGAAGGGTACTGGTAGTCCTTTGAGATTTGGATCTCTAATAAGAAGTATGGGGATTCTCCCTTGCCTCAATTCTTAGTCCTGATTGGTGATAATAAGAACACAGTTTTGCGGTGATTTTCTCTTTTAAAGAGCCCACCATTTCATTTGAGCTTCTCAACAGTTAAGTGAGATGTAGATAGCTTATTGTCCATTTTACAATTGAGGAAACATTTTCAGAGAGACAAATTGGCTACTTTGACTCTGGAAGAACATTCTGATACATGAGAAATGAGGCACTAGAATGCATTTTTTCAAAGCTACTGATTTATAGAATCCACTTATTATTTTCTCCTCCTTCCTTTTTCTTCTCCTTCTCCTTGGTCTCTACCTCTTTGTTCTCCTCCTCCTCTTCTTCTTCCTCCTTTCCTTTTTCTCATTCCAAGATCTCCCACTGTATCTAGCTCTCTTAGATTTTAGGAAGATTAGGTATAGTATTCCTACAGTGAGGAAATTGAAGAAATATATGGGTGAGGGATTTGACCAGTCTTATGGCTGGGTGGTGAGAGAAAGGACTAGAACAGAGGTCTTATGGACTTCTGGTCATAAGCTTCCCCCACTGTGCTGTCTTTACATATTGCTCTTGTCATATGGTCCTACTAGAAGAAGCTTCATTTCTACTTTAAAGATCGATTTCCTAAGTCACATGATCACACAACTAGGGATTAAAAATGGGACATGATATTTTCCATCCCTCATCTTCCTTGAGCCCATCTCTCTTATTTATCTTGTCTTATTGTTATCTGTTAATCTTTTCTTCCTTCCTTTCTTTTCTGTCTCTATCATTCTACTGTAGAGTTGCTCTGCCATCCCATGGATTTTGCTTTTGCTTAATGACTCTCAACTCAGAGGAAGTTCCTCCCCAGAATTCACAATGGGCGACATTACGAACTCCTCATGTCTGGTGATAACTTTTTATGAGGTTTTTATTCTTTTACAATATATTAAAGCCATATTTTTGCCAGGTTTTTACTTCAGTTTATTTCTTGTCCTTGAATCACTCCTCTCTCTCTCTTGCTCCCTCTTTCTCTTTCTTTTTTTTCTCTTCCTCCTTTCCCCCTCCTTCTCCCACTCTCTCTACCTGAACAGTCTTTTGGCTGGGGATGTTTAATTCTCCTTTAATCCCAATTCCCGGAGGTACATGAAAGCAGCTTTACGATACCATAAATCCAAGAAGATAAAGTGCATTTTTATTAGTTGTGTTGGCATCAAAGGAAAAAAAATGGAATCTAATGTGAAATAGTCAATAATGAATTTGTTTAATAGCCCCCTCATCACCATAAGAGGGCTCACTGTAGGGCAGAGGCTCTTGAGGGAAGGATGAGGAGGTAGGGAGACATGCTGCAGGCATGATTTGGAGAATGGATTGGCTAGGCTTTAGCTGCAATCCACTTTCACCGGGTGAGAGAGTCTTCTGCAAAAAATGGCCCAGGGGAAATGAAGGAAAAGGTGGAGCACTGAAAATGGGAGAATAAATTGGGGGGAAGCTCATTCCCCGAGAACTAAGAAATCCTATCCTCCATGTACTAGTTCTGTTCTTGGCCACTGAGTGTTTTTTTTCTGACTTCAGACAGATGCTTTGGTAACTGAGGCAGTGGTCAAAGGTTGAGTTGAACAAGGATCTTGGACGAGGTCTATGGATATTAGATACTTTTAAGGGCAGAGAACTTAAGTCAAGGTTCCTGCATGACAGAACCTAGGGTGAAGTTTAACTCCCATATGCTCCCTTTAAACTGAACAGAGTTTGAGTTAACACTTTCCTTTTGGTCTGGTCCTTTGAAATTTAGAAATATCTCTTCCTTTTTGGTTGCTTTTTTGGTCAAAGGCAGGAGGAGATAAGGTTTACCTAATGAAGAGCTCTCCAGAACACCTGAACAGTCCAGAATACTCCTCTCTATCATAGCCTTTACTCTTTTGATCTTAGCTTGCTGACATCTTTTCAAAGGGTCTGGTGCCATAGGGACACATCTTTTCAATCTCAGCTTCTCCTTTCTCTTCCCCATTCTCCAGCCAAGAAAAAGGAGAAGAAATGTGATCTACTTCCATGGGCTTTATCCTGAAGCAAAATATTTTGTTTCCATTCCATTTACCAAATACTTTAAAAGTGCCTACTGTGGGCAAAACTCCAGGATAAACCTCTTTGATACAAAGACAACAGCCCAGTGAATCTTAGAAATAATCTCTGCCCTTAGAGAACTTACTTTTCTCTGGGGCAACATAATATACACAAAGATCATGAGATCATAGAGCTAGAAGGGACCTTGGATATACATATTCACTTTGTAGTTATGCTACATGTATTTTAAATGTGTTCATTCTCTACTTCATCCCCTCCCCATTAGAATACAGGTACACTGGAAATACTGTTTTATTGATTAATTGACCTAAAATTTGGGTCATCTGACCCAAAGCATCTTCTTTTACAGATGAAGAAATTAAAATTCAGTGAGATCAAGAAATATGCCCAAATATACCACAAAGGTGGTAGATGGAAGAGGAGGAATTTGAACCTGGTCAGATGGGTCCCATGCTCTACCTATCATATTGCATTTGTAGCATCGAGCTTCAAATCAAAAAATCAAAGATCCAACAGAAAATTTTGGAAAATATTTAACTTTACTGGAAATCTTAGTCTCAGATTTTTGGAGGACCGGTTTTGGGCTGAAAATGAGTGTTTTTGTCCCCCATTTATTGATTAAAAAAAGGATCATAGAGAGAACATAGAAGGGAGTAGAGGGTTGAGGTTTATCTATAAGACCACTAGATGGCAATAGCTAGACATGCAAAAGTAAATATGGGATGCTTGTGCTGGTAGCTCTCATTTACCCACCTGCATTTGTCATTTGGGACTGGGAGGCTGGAGTCCATGTGTACATAGGAGCTGAAAAAGGCATTTGGTTTAAAAATCTGAGTGTGTTTACAGCAGTTCTGACCTGAAGCTGCTCAGGTCTCAGCCAAGATCAGATCTGAGCTTTCTCCATGTCCATCCTGGATACTGCCTAGAGGGAAGGCAACCCAGAAAAGCAACTTTGGACAGCAAGGTCAGGGGCTCTGCCCTACGTTTCTCCCCTTCCCATCCATCAGTGAGACCCACAGCACCCAGAGCACAGTGCCAGGAAGGCACCTAGGACTCAATTGATTATGTCTATTTTTCCTCCAGTTTCCACTCTGGGAATGTCAAACTCTGCTGTTCTTCAGAGAGGTACATGAAAGAGGACCAGTTGTGTATGACTCTTTGTGACCCCATTTTAGGGTTTTCTTGGGAAAAACTGAAATGGTTTGCCATTTCTTTCTCCAACTTATTTTACAGATGAGAAAACTGAGGCAAACAGGATTAAGTGATTTGCCCAGGATTGAGCAACTAGTAAATGCCAGAGGCCAGATTTGAACTTATGATTATGGGTCTTTCAAGCCCAGTGCTCTATCCACTGTGCTACCTAGTTGCCCTGTAGGAATAGAACTGGGACTCTTGAGGTTATCTAGTTCTTCTCTTTTATTTTATCAAATTATTTTATTAAAATCTCACAATTGGCAAAATGGAGCCAGCAATCGACCCCTAGGTATTTAATTCCAAATCCAATAGGCTTTTAATTATCTCAAAGCTTGATAATATTATGGTGATGAGATCCCAATATCTTTTATTTAAATGAATTCATTGAGAAAATCTGGATGTCCAAACACAGATGAATCAGAGAATGATGATTTTCAATCCAAAAGAATTCTTTGCCTTATAATAATGTCTATATTTGGGCTCCTTTAAGTCATGGAATGTTGGATTTGGACTAAAAGCACCGAGTTCAAATCCATCCTGTGTCATATACCATCTCTCTATGTGACTTTGAATAAGTCACTTAACTTCTCTGGGCCTCAGTTTTCTCATTTGTAAAATGAGGGGGTTGGACTCGACCTATAAGATTCCTCTAAATCTGTGATCTTCTAATTACTGGGATTCTCGGATTTATTCTGGTTTGTTTGTAGTTAATTGGTTGGTGGTTGGTTGTTGTCCTTGATGCTTGTAGGAAATGCCAATGACAACAATGTTGGAGTCAAGATGCAGTGTTTCCGACCATGACTGATCAGACCAATATGAGCCAGAAAGGCTCTACCACAAGTTGGACACATTTGGGTTAGAGTTTCCTTTGTGCTACTGTGATTATGCTTTGCTCACAGAGCACAGCACCTTCTTTGAGGCAGGCACACCATGGCTGACCTGTGCCAGTGTCTCCCTATATCACACAATCGCTTCCAAAGTTCTTCAGATGGTTCACAAGAGCATCCCTCTATTGCTTCTTCTGACTTCCATGTAAGCTCTTGCTTTGTGTGAGTCTTTTAGGCAAACATACATTTGGCATTAAAACAATGTGGCCCGCCCATTTGAGTTTTGAATTATCTTGAGAAAATTCTGATGATTGCCTGGAAAAACAAGGTACTGGATATTGAGGTCCTTTCTTAAACTAAACTGCCAAGCATTCAAAGTCTACTGCAGTAGTAGTTTAAGAAAGGACCTCAATGTCCAGAACCTTGTTTTTCCAGGTAATCATCAGAATTTTCTCAAGGTAATTCAAATGGAAGTGGTTCATTTTCCTGGGATGTCCTGGTATACTGTCTAATTTTCACAGATATACCAAGATGACCAGCACAATGGCTCTGTAGACCTTCAGTTTGGTAGGCAACCTAATATTTCTTCTCTTCCATACTTTGTGGGGAGCCTCCTAAACACTGAACAATCTCTGGTAATATGTACACCAACCTTATCATCTATATCTACATCTCCAGAAAGCATGTCACCAAGGTCAGTGAACTTATGCACAGTATTCAAAATTCCCCCACTTGCTATACCGATGATTCCACATATGGATGTATGGTGCTGACTGGTGGAGAACCTGTGTTTTCTTGGTGTTAATTGTTGAGCCAAAATTAGGGCAAGCAGCAGAGAATTAATCTACACAATGCTGCATCTCAGCTTTAGAGACTGCATTGAGGGCACAATCACCTTCAAGCAAAATGTCATACACTAACTCTCCCTCCACTTTAGTCTTGGCTCATAGCCTTTTTAAGTTAAATCATTTCTAGTCAGTGTGGTAGCTGACTTTGATTCCATTTTCATTTTCGTTGAAGGCATCCAACAACAGTGCTAAAAATATCATGCTAAAATCAGGGGAGCAAGCACATAGCCCAGTTTCACTCCACTGGAGACTGGGAAAATGCAAGAGCATTGTTCATTATCCAGAACCTCTGCAAGCATGCCATCATGAAACTAAAGGTAATTAAAAGTGGAGGTAATAGAGGCGAGTAATACCATAGTGGTAGAGACATCAAAATAGAGAAACTTAAAAGCAAAATCATTGGAATCAATGTAAACTGAAGGACAGCTACAGAATGGGGATAAAACATTTTCAAATTTATAATGCAAATCAGTTAGAAAATGGGGTGTAGTTTACAAAGATTGAAATTTAGTATAACTTTTTTAAGAACAAGGGATGGCATGAAAATAGCAAGTGGAAAAGAGTCCTTGTAAATGAAGAAGATCTGGACTCAAATCTTCTTACACATACTGGTTGTGCAACTTTGGCAAATAAGTTAACTTTTCAGTGACTGCAGGTAGTTCTCTAAGATTCTAAGT
The DNA here is from genome assembly GCA_023553655.1 of Myrmecobius fasciatus. Lineage (NCBI taxonomy): Eukaryota > Metazoa > Chordata > Mammalia > Dasyuromorphia > Myrmecobiidae > Myrmecobius > Myrmecobius fasciatus. Next base: position 16,110 of record JAJPUD010012845.1, read on the forward strand.
TGAGGTGCATATTTGCATTAGTAGGAGTTTTCTCATTGTGAGTTCCCCATATTAATGAAACCATTATTTTATGTGTATATATGCATGCCTTTCTCTCTGTGTATATGTAACACATATCATATAGAATATGTATATAAATCCATATCTAGGTATATAAAAATACATACAAGTACATGTGTATGTGTGCATGTATGTATTTAGGAAAACATGTATCAAGAGAAGTAATATGTGGTTGTGAAAAAAAGGCCTATCAACAAATTCAGTGCGATTTCAGGGCCCCACAACAATTGTTCCCTACCTGACCCATTATATGGCATTGAAAGTCCATTCTGGAAGTCCAGTGAGGGCTGGTTTCATATGGATCACCCAGAGTGTCACAAAGAGAAAATTTTTAAAAGAATTCCACGTCCAAGTTCTCCAAAGTAGGCTTTTTGTTTCCATAATCTGCCTCTTGGAAGTTCCTGACTGGCTATTAGTGGAGCTTGAGGTGGGAATTAGGCAGAGTGATAATTGATAGCAGGTAGATGTTAGCAGATGGCCCTCAACCATGGCAAGTCAACAATAATAGAGACAAAAGAGGGAAACCCTGGGAAAGATACAGTACCAGGAGTGTCTCATAGAACATTTACAGGGAACCATGGTGGTCTGTGGGAAATGGTGGTTATTCTGAAATCATCACTGCATATGATCTGTAATGGTTTCTTATCCATCACTCAGGTACTCTCAGAGACCTTCTTCCCACCTTCTCTCTCCATTTTGCAACAATTGGCAGGTGAGACTTCCTCAAGGAATGAATATCCAGATTAGTTAGATTTCTTAGAGCTAGGGGAGCTGAGACAGTAGGGCTTTGATGGTTTCAGGGATTGTCTTCGATGACATTACTTTTAATTCATTTCCTCACAGTGCTCCGAGATGGAGCTGATCTTCCATAATTGGACATTTAGTTCAGTGAAATGACAACTGTTTAAATTACAGAATCCCCAAAGTGTAGCATTTTTACAAGCCTTATTATAACATGTAGGTTCTTGAGGTTACCTTTTGAATATGCTTCTCTCTTTCTCTCTCTCTCAGTCTCTTGGTCTCTCTCTCTCTTTGTCTCTGCCTCTGTTTCTGTTTCTGTCTCTGTCTCTGTTTTTCTCTCTCTATCTCTATCTGTCTCTGTCTCATTCTCTGTCTCTTTCTCTCTCACTTTGTATCTCTCTCTTTCTCTGTCTCCCTCTTCTGCTTGAAGTTGATCCATATGATCTACCTCCCCAGCTACCTGACTTTTTAAGCCTTTTAAGACTATGATTCTCATTAGGATACATCATGTTACAAATGCCCAGGGAGGGAAAGCCTAAAAATGCTAGCTATGAATCACCCCAAAGGAAACATCACGAAAACTACCTACGTGCTATACTTGCTTAAAGAAGACAAAACCAATCTGGGTCTCTAGTTGCAGGTTTTGGCTCCCTTTCCCTTTCTGCTATATTTGCTATTCTAGGTGCAGGTCACATAATTTCCTTCTTTTAACTATTTTCTCCTCTCTTGGCTTAGGTGACTTCCTCTTTGTTTTTCCCATATCTTAGTTAATTGCTCTTCTTTGGCATTACTTGCTTTGCCTCTTAAATGAAGAAGTGTCCTGTGTTCTTTTCTCTCTTGACATCCTTTCTTTTGTTCATTTTCTTCACTCCCATGGCTTGAATGGTTAAAATTATGTATCTTCAGGTCTATATATTCAGTCCCATTCTCTCTATGAGCTCTAGTGCAACTACCCATTGAACATCTTTCTCATCATAGATATCTCTCCTAAATCTATCCTTCATCTAAACTTCCTTTTTCTTTTTTTCTTTCTTTTTTGCCTGAGACAATTGAGATTAAGTGACTTGCTCAGGGTCATACAACTAGGAAGTGCTAAGTGTCTGAGACCAGATTTGAAAGCAGGATCTCCTGACTTCAGGGCTAGTGCTCTATCCACTGTGCTACCTAGCTGCCTTTACAATTCCTTTTTCTTGTTAATGGTACTGCTATCTCCCCAGGCACTAGACTCAGAGTATCAAAAACTCTTTTGATTATTCTGTCTTCCTTACTTCCCTATCCAATCAGTTTCCAAGTCCTGCCAATTTTACCTGTCCTACCAACTTGTCAAGCCAACTTGTCACACCTCTTGAGTCTGTTCCCCCTCTTCATACAGACTGATATAACCCCAGTTCAGGCTCTCATCGTCTCTCATTCAGACTTATAATAGTCTCCAAACTGATTTTCCAGCCTCATCTTTTCTATCCTCAGTATAGCTTACAAAATGACTTTTCTAGGGGGTATTTTTAATTATGTGACTGCTTTTCTCTGAATCCTTCAGTGGCTCCCTATTATTTATTTAAACCTTTCAGCCTGGCACTTAAGACCCTCCACAGTCTAGCTCCTGCTCATTTTCCAGCCTTATTGCATATTAATATTTGTAAAGTGCTATAATTATTATCATTTTTATTAGTCAAATTAGTAAAATACAACTAGCTATTTCTCAGTATTGTCTGATTCATCCTATTTCCATTCATTCACAAAGGCCACTTTCTTCTTCCTCTACCATTCCTGGTACACACTTTTTTTTGATCTTCACCTGGGAGACTTCTTCCTTTCATTCAAAGCAGGAAAATGACATGGTTAGACATACTCTAGGAAGACTATTTTGGCAGCTGTGTGGAAGATGGATAAGAGAGAGTGGAGATAGGTATATGAGAATCCAATTGAAACGTTTTTATAATAGTCCAAATGAGAAGTGCTATGATGAGAGCCTAAATTATATGAATGGAGAAAAGGCTTTACTTTTCCCTGAGCTCAGGAATTCTTGCATTTATATTCTCAATCCCCCTGATTAGAATGGAATGCCTCCCATTTCTGCCTCTGAGAATCTTTGGCTATTTGTTTTTGGGCCTAAAGCATCAAACTTTCAGAACAAAGCAGTTTCCAGGGACTAAACTTCCAGAATGGTCATCATGTCTAAAGTCATCCACCATTTGGGCTAAGTCTGAGATGAAATTGAAAAATTCTTCAAGGTCATGTCCAAGGAAGCCAAATTATATGCTCCATATCAACACTGGATGGCCAAATATTTAATCAAGTGACTGCTGTCCATCTCCCACCATGCCCTTTCCTTTTGTTCTAGAAGTATCTTAATGTTCATTCATCAAATCACCTTGACTCTCAGATCTATATTTTCAGTTAAAATTCTAACATATATCATAAATATACATACATCTTAGATATTTCAAACTAGATATCCCAAAGACATAATAAACTTAACATGTTCAAAACAGGTAGAGTGAACTGGACTATGCTTTGGGTCTTGGACATTCAATTAAATATACCCTCACCCCCAGAAGGATACATTTCCTCCCACTGTGGCCACAGTTCCCATACTCTGATTTCTTGTCTTCCACCATCCTATGCTACAGTGGCAAAAGTATCACAGCCAGGATTCTTCTATGTATGTTTTTGCATGTAAACCTAAATTCTCTGTGGCTTAGCTGATGTTCCCAGAGTCTTGTTGCCATGGTACATTTTCCCTGGTACATTTCCCCTGGTACATTTCCTTGCCAGCTCCCACAGGGGTAATAAACAAATGGCTTCCTTTCTTGGTGAAACTTCATTGGCAACACTTCCCTTGATTATTTTTCTCTTAGGAGAAAACATTGTTACAACTCTATACATCTTCTGACCCAGCAGGGTAGATGTCTTTTTGGTTCATACGCAAACAATACTCATTCCCATTGCTGAGCCTTTCCTTTTGTTCACTTCTGCTCAAATGTTTTCCTTCCTTTCTCTCTTTCCAGAACTTCTGAGGTTTATCTTAGCTTCCATTTGCCTCATAAAGTCTTCTTCTGTTACTCCAGCTCACACAGATCTTTCCTTACCAAGCTCCTGTGGGACTTACAGTCAGTAGCACACAATTTACCACTTAATTGTTTCTTAATTGCTTCAAGTGTTATCCTGGCATTTGAGGCCTCCACTACTAGGTTCTAACTTACCTGTCTATCAACATGTAGAATAAGATATATATTTTCAGTCACAGCAATCTGGGAATTTGTTTTGCATAGCAATGAAAGGGCTTTGTTTTTCTTTCTTTTCCAATTAAGGGGTGAGTAGGAGGAGGAGGAAAAAAAAGAAAAAAAGGAAAAAAAATTGGGTCATTAAAGTCTCTCTCTCTCCCTCCCCTTCCTTCCTCCCTCCCTCTCCTTTCTTCCCTTTCTCTGTCTCTTTCTCTCTCTCTTCTTCCTTCCCTCCCTCCTTCTCCCCCTCCCCCCTTCTCCCTCCCTCTCTAATGTAGAACGAAGAAGGAAGTGCAGAAGAAGCACTAGCTAGCAAAATGGTTTTACAAGTTACCGGTTGAACTTATGACATCCAAAGAGAAAAGCAAGCTATATATAATAGTCATCTATAGTTTTATGTACAATCCTATTTTTTCTTCTCTACTGTGTATATGGAAATGTCCATTTTATTTGATGTTTGTTAAGTTCTGAGTAAAAAAGACAAATGACAAAAAATTCTTTACCTGTCCAGTCTTATATATAAAGAGATCATTGAATCATAGATTTTAAATCTGGAAGAGACTTCAGTGACCAACAAACCCAAGACAAGTTTTTGTAAAGTTCTCATTTTATAGATGGAGAAATGAGAGCTCAAGAGAAATTAATTTTCTGGAAGTCTACAGCAGAAAGTAGCAGAACTGGGATTTAAACTCATCTTACTACTCCTGGTTCAAAACTCTTTCCCTGATATCATGACCATTCTTTATCCTAACCAAATTGGAGCTCTTACTTTCTTATTTGTGATTTGCCTCCTATGGTTGTTGTTCACATCTGCCCTAATTAGAATGGAATGTTGAAGGCTGGAACTGTTTCTCTTTTGTCTTTGTATCCCTGGAACTTAACATCATGCCAATTATGTATTTTAGAAATAAATATTAATTGATTATTGATTCTCCTTTGTTTGGAATAGGCTCTTCCAAATCCCATCTCTACCTGCTGAAAATTCTCCCTTTCTTCAATACCCAACTCAGATGTCACTTGTTGGATGAAGTTTGGTCTGCTTGTCCTAAACAAAACTGATCACTCCCTCATCAAGTTTGCCTATTGAGGAGTGGGTTTCTTTAAATGATAATTTTCTGTGCATATAACATATATTTCTCCTGCATGGTTGAATGTAAGTTCCTTTAAGGCAAGGACTGTATCTTATTTTATTTTTGTATCTCCAATAGAAAGTATAAGTCCTTGAAGGAGCTGAGGTCAATCTGATGTTACACTTCTATAAACTTTTATGATATTTTTTCTGGAGCCAGTCATCCAACTTTCATTTATAGGTTGGAGGTCACAGAAGGTGGCCTAATCTTAGGATTTTATGTAATCTTGAGGAGGTACACCTTTAGTTGTTGTTCATTTGTTATTTTGGTTATGATGTTTGACTCTTTGTGACCTCATTTGGGATTTTCTTAGCCAAGAATCTAAAATGGTTTGCCATTTCCTTCTGTAGCTTATTTTACAGATGAGGAATAGAAGCAATCAGGGTTAAGTGACTTGTCCAGAGTCACACAGCTATTAAGTCTCTGAGATCAGATTTGAACTCAGGAAGATGAGTCTTTCTAACTTTGGACCCAGCCCTGTATGAACTATGGCTCCAGCTACTTACCTTTAGTACCATCACTTATTGAGTTCTAACAGTATGCTTCCAACTGCCTTTTAGCCATTAAAATGAATTAGATTTTTAGGAAAGGTATTTACAAGGATGGTCTAGGATCAAATGTTCTTAAACTGATCTGTGATCTTTTTTTTTAAATTTGATAACTATATTTCAATTTATTTGGTTTAATTTATAATCCTATTTATTTATTTTGTGCATTCAAAAAAGTTATTATTCTCAAAAGAAAATAGACTTTACCAGGATGCCAAAGTGGTTCATTAAAAAATTTGGAACTTCTATTTTATTTTTAAATTTTTTTAAGTTTTTATTTCCAAAATACACACATAGATAGTTTTCAGCATTCACCCTTGTAAAACCTTGTATTCCAAATCTTTTTCTCCCTCCATTTCTCCCACCCTTCCCTTAGCTAATAAGCAATTCAATATATGTTAAACATGTGCACTTCTTCTATACATATTTCCACAAACATAATGCTGCACAAGAAAAATCAGATCAAAGAAAAAAATGAGAAAGAAAACAAAAATCAAGCAAAAAAACAACAAAAAGAAGAAAATACTATGTTGTGATCCACACTCAGTTCCAACAGTCCTCTCTCTGAATGCAAATGGCTCTCTCCATTACAAGTCCATTGGAATTGGCCTAAATCACCTCACTGTTGAAAAGAGCCATGTCTATCAGAAGTGATCATTGTATAATCTTCTTGTTGCTGTGTACAATGTTTTTTTGATTCTACTCACTTCACTTAGCATCAGTTCATGTAAATCTCTCCAGGCCTCTCTGAAATTATCCTGTTGATCATTTCTTATAGAACAATAATATTCTATAACATTCATATACCATAACTTAATCAGCCATTCTCCAACTGATGAGCATCCATTCAGATTCCAGTTCCTTGCCACTGCAAAAGAGGATTGCTACAAACATTTTTGTATATGTGGATCCTTTTCTCTTTTTTATGATCTCTTTGAGATACAGGCTCAGTAGAAACACTGCTAAATCAAAGTTTACAACTCCACCAACAATGTATTAGTATCCCAGTTTTCTCATTTTCTCTCCAACAGTCATTCATTATTATCTTTTTCTGTCATCTTAGATAATCTGAGAGGTATGTAGCAGTACCTCAGATTCGTCTTAATTTGCATTTCTCTGATCAATGATTTAGGGCATCTTTTCATATGACTAGAAATAGTTTTAATTTCTTCATCTGAAAATTATCTGTTTATATCCTTTGACCATTTATCAATTGGAGAATGTCTTGTATTCTTATAAAATTCTTATATTTTAGAAATGAGGCTTTTATCAGAATCCTTGGATGTAAAATTTGTTCGAAGTTTATTGCTTCCCTTCTAATCTTGTCTGCATTGGTTTTGTTTTTACAAAACCTTTTTAACTTAATATAATCAAAATTAACTACTTTATATTTCGTAATGTACTCTAGTTCTTTTTTGGCCACAAATTCCTTTCTCTTTGTGGATCTCAAAGGAAGACCATTCTTTGTTCTCCTAATTTGCTTATAGTATCACTCTTTATGTATAAATCAGGAACCCATTTCAACTCAATCTTGGTACAGAGTATTAGGTATTGGTTAAAGCTTAGTTTCTGCTATACTATTTTCCAATTTTCCCAGCAATTTTTTGTCAAATAGTGAGTTCTTTTCCCAGAAGCTGGAATCTTTGGGTAGAACCTCTATTTTCATAAAAACAGATGATATAAAACATTCCCCACAAAAATCTGGGGTGCCTACACGACATGGAAAGAATGGGTCCAAACAGAGTACAATGGTGAGTACAAGTATAGGATACATATCTGGCAAAAGGAGTAACTCATAACTCCTGCCACATTATGGCCTGGAAGTATTTTCTTAAGTCCATAGCTGTCATTCTTCTCTGCTGCAAAGGGTCAAGTTCCTTGAAATTTCCTCTCTCCTTAGGCATGAATTTTTTGTTGGCTATATGTCATTCTTTCCCTAATGACTGTATTGCCTCTTACTGGCCCAATATCTTTCCTTCCCTTATGAGCAATTTTCAAAGGTCTAGTTGTAACTTTGAAATAGTGAGTTTGCAAATTTGGAGTCCTCTAACAATGGATTAGCCCAACATTTGACTAGAGGCAATTTTTATAGACTAGATGTATGTCTGATTCTTTCATCTGGTCATACTATATTTCTTGTATGGAATTACCTTTCTTCAACCAATGGCCAAAATGCTACAATAGTCTCAAACTGATTAAAGATTTATTCACACAAATTCCTTAAGAAATTTTCCTAAAGTCAAACGCCTAGTTTACACTATTGATTGACTGAGTGATTTATTTAAAGTGTCTATATTAAATAACATTCAGAATAGAACTTCCATCATCTTGTAGTTAAGTAGAACAGCCTGAGAAGGAGCGACCCACACTAAAGCTCATATTTCCTAGGATCTATTCAGTCAACAAACATCATTAAATGCTTATTGTGTGCCAAGTAAGCAAAGAGGATACAAGACAAAAATAGTTTCTGCCTTCGGGGAGATCACATTTTAATGGAAGGTATAATAAACAAAGAGCTGTGTACACAAAAATGGAAAGTAATATCAAAATGAAAGTATTGGACGTTGGCAGGTAGGGACTAGGAAGCTCTCTTGTAAAGGGTGGAATTTGAGCTGAGTCTTGAAAGAATCCAAAGAAATCAGTAGACAGAGGTGAGGCAGAAGGACATTAGCCATATTAGCCAATGCAAAAGCACTATCATGCCAATGAGGCATTAGGATAGGACTTTACTGGAAGGCTAAGATTAATAAGGGTGGCTAGGTGCCACAATGTATAGAATACTGGGCCTGCAGTCAAGAAGGTCTAAACAGACACTCCAAACTCAGACACTTACTAGCTATGTGACCCTGAACAATTTGATTAAACCTGTTTGCCTCAGTTTCCGCATCTTTTTAAAGAGCTGAAGAAATGGTAAATCAATCTAATATCTTTGCTAAGAAAACCCCAAATGAGGTCATGAAGCATTGGATATAATTAAAATAAGTGAAGCAATAAAAAACATAATTAATAAGATTCAACAATATTCCTAATAATGATACATTTATAAGCTATATAACCTTTAAATGTTTTCATGTTTATTAGTTCATTTTATCTCACGACTTCTTCATGTAGGGCAGGAATTATTATTTTCATTTTGCAGGTGAGGAAAATAAGTCCATGAGAGAGAGTGTAAATGACTTTTCCAAGGATAAACGAGTTCCCAGCACAGATGTGACTGAAGTGCAGGTGTCTAGAGGGATATTGTTAAGGCCCAGGGGTGCAGAAGCACTGAACCCCCAAAACATATACTGGAGTTCCAGATCTCTCCCAGTAAGACCACCATATGTTGGGCTAGACCTCCAAAATATATTGGGGTTTTGGGTTCATGTCACAAGGTATCTCAAAAGAATTTTTAGGCTTAGTCCATTTCCAAATAAAGATTTTATTATTATGCCCTTGATTGGCAGGCTAAGTTCCAAAAGGGAGTTAGCAATTAATAAGGGGAAAAACAATAACAAGGGAGACAGCATCATTAAAGCAGGCTAAGTTCCTAATGAAATAGTTACGATGCTTCAGAAGCATACTAGGTTCTAAAAGGTGTTACCAGGGAATTACACATTGACTAGCAAGCTAAATTCCTGAAAAGGAGTTAACCATTGTGATGCTTAGTAGGCTAAATTGCAAAAAGGAGTTAGTGAAGAAGTGGGGTACCAGTAGGTTCTTTTGTAGGAGAAGAATAACTTTGAGAGGTTGACATCTATAGATTGGCCTTCTGATTAGATACAGTAACTGGGGAATCATAATGATTTTGTCAACGCAAGGAATTCCACTAGGGCCCACTTCACCAAAGGCCTACTTAAATTCCACTTAAATCCAACAAAAACCTTCTCCTGTCCCTCCTAGGATCCATCTAGGGTACCAACAACCAAGGACCCTATCAGTACTCAGATATTCTTTCCATATTTTCTCTTTTTGTGGGTTATATTTATTGATATTTACCCAAAACACTTTGTAAAGGTTTTTTCAGAGCTTCCTCCCCTTTTCATACTTTCTTCACATACCCCTGAAATGTGTTTCTGTTCACTAGAGGCCTCTAATTAACACAAATGATGACATAAAGTAAATGTCTTTTTTCCCAAGAATGTTGTATTTTTTATTACAAGGTTAAAAAAAATCATACTGAGAAATGTTCCTCATTGTGCCTCCCTGTTCGTCATGTCATAGGCCTTGCTTTGCCTATTTCTGATCTCCAATGTTAAAGGGAAAAAAAAAGGAGGGGACACTAAATAAAGGTGAATCAATGAGTTTCCACAAGCTGGTGGAGCCAGAGGGAGCAGTTTCTGCCACGCTGTGAACACCATGTGGTTAACTAGGGAGAAGAGATGATAAATGAGAGCTTGAGCTCCCTCTTCATTCTGCTTGGCTGGTACAACCATCATTCACTTCTCCTGATGGCCCACCTTCATCCTGTGAGACAGGGTTAGGGGTAGGTTATAGATGAGCTGCCTTAAAAAACCATTTTTTCTAATTACATTTTTTTTGTCTTAGAATGTGATTAACCACAAAAACGAAGGTGGGGCAAATTTTATTCTGGGGCATAGGGTTGAAAGAGATCTTTCTTTGCACTTGATTTTGTCTTAGTTGGAGGCCTAGATTTCAAGGTTGGTTCTTCAAAAAAAATTATTAAGTAGATAAAGGTAGTGTCTCACTTATTTTTTCTTCTCCTTTTTCAGATCATTAACAAACCCACCCTCTCTCTGAATTCTTGTAACACTCATTATATAATTTTCATTGTCTTTACCCAATGGTATTTCTGGAAAGTGTTTAACAACTAGATCTCTAAAAAGAAGTATTCATGGAACACTTTTAAATTTAATCTGTTTTATTGATAATTTTCTTCATCACTTTCATAGGTCCATTCAATCAACAAAACAATAATCATCCCTTATTTTTAAAGATTTCTTCAGCATAATAAATATATTTTTGTTTAATATTACCTGTTATTTCTTTTTTTCTCAATAGTATTTTATTTTTCCAGATACATGTAAAGATAGTTTTCAGCATTCATTTTTTTAAACTGTGTAACTTTAAGATATAAATGCTCATACTGCCCTGATTTGACAAAAATGACATTACTGTATATTGTTAATTATCTGCTCATGTATCTATAAGCTCCATGAGAGCAGCAACTAAGTTTTATTTACTTCTATAGTCCACTTTTTGGCAGAGAGCCCTGCACCCAGTGGAACTTTAAGGTATATGTGTTGATGAGGAAAAGACATTCAAGGCCCACTGTACAATGTCCCCAATCTGCTTTTTTTTTTTTTATTAAAGCCTTGTTTCTTTTTCCCCTATTTTCTTTTTTATTCAAAATTTGACATACTTTAACAAACATGAACTCTTCAATATACAAAGGAAGGCATAAAAGGAGGATTATGTATGAAACCGAGAACTTCTATTATGCCTAGTTTGTTTTTTTAAAGTATGTATTAAATTTTATATGACAGCAACACAATTGTTTGTCCTGTCTGTGTCCCCTCCTGGCCTTCCTTCCTTTTGATCTCTTCTACCTATTTTAAAGATGTTTCCTTGACCTTCTTTTCTTTATGTTTTATTGCATTACTCTTACTAGCCATCAACTCTTCATCCCCCTCCCCCACAAATCCCCTGCTCTGATATAAATGATGAAAATAGAAAACCTCCCCTGTAATGAGTATAGTAAAGAAAAATAAGACCAAACACAAACACTTCATATTCTGTGACTTTAATCTATCACCTTTTTCTCTTAAGTTTTATTTAATATTGTTTCCAAGTTTCTATATCTAAAGATAGAGGTGACCTTAGAGAACTAATTCAGCTTCCTTATTCTACAGATGAGGAAACTAAAAACCAGAGACATTAAAGAATTCAAAATACAAGTAGTAAATGTCTGAGGCAAAATTTGAACCCACAACCTCTGACTACAAAACCTGTTTTCCTTGTACTTTGCCAATCCATTACATTTTCTCCTTCACCTCCTTCCTCCTTCCCTCCTCCTTTTCTCCTTTTTCTTCCATCTTGTCTTTTATCACTTTTACTTCCACTGATTTATATGATCTGTCTCATACATGAAATGATTCCCCATCCTTCTCACACTCATAGGTCTGCCTGATGAACTCCTTATATTATTATTATTATTATTATTATTATTTTGCTGAGGCAATTGGAGTTAAGTGACTTGTCCAGGGTCACACAGCCAGGAAGTGTTAAGTGTCTGAGACCACATTTGAACTCAGCTCCTCCTGACTTCAGGGCTGGTACTCTATCCACTGCACCATCTAGCTGCCCCTCCTTTCATACTTTTAATAACATTCTAGGTCAGGTATTACTAGATGCCAGGGTTGTTTCTGAAATTCTGAATTTGTTCTCTTTTTAAATTTTTTAAAAATTTTTATTTTTTTTAATTAAAGCTTTTTATTTGTATAACATATGTATGGGTAGTTCCCCAGCACTGATCTTTACAAAGCTCTCCAGTACAACTTTTACCCCCAGTCCCCTCCCCTCCCCTAGATGGCAGGAAGTCCACTACATGTGAATAATGTAATAATAGTCGACAAGTTGTGCAAGAAAAATCCTATCTACAAGAAAAAAAAAAAGAAAACCCGAGAAAGGCAACACAATGCAAGCAAACATCAATAGAGATCATGAAAATGTTACGTTGTGGTCCATATTTCATATCCCTCTCTCTGGGTGTATATGGTTTTCTTCAGTGAACAATTGGAACTGATTTGAGACAATTCTTTGTTGCAGAGAGCCATGTCCATCAGAATTGATCATGTAATATTGTTGTGGCTCTGTATAATGATCTCCTGGTTCTGCTTGTTTCACTCAGCATCAGTTCATGCAAGTCTCTCTAGGTCTCTCTGAAATTGTCCTGCTGGTCATTTCTTACAGAGCAATAATATTCCATAACATTCATATACCATAATTTATTCAGCCACTCTCCAATTGATGGGCACCCCTTCAGTTTCCATTTTCTAGCCACTACAAAAAGGGCTGCCACAAACATTCTTGCACATGTGGGTCCCTTTCCCTCCTCTAAGATCTCTTTGGGATATAGGCCCAGTGGAAACACTGCTGGGTCAAAGGGTATGCACAGTTTGATAACTTTTTGAGCGTAGCTCCAAATTGTTCTCCAGAATGGTTGGATCTGTTTACAATTCCACCAACAATGTATTAGTGTCCCAGATTTCCCACATCCACTCCAACATTCATCGTTATCTTTTCCTGTAATTTTAGCCAATCTGACAGGTGTGTAGTGGTACCTCAGAGTTGTCTTAAATTTGCATTTCTCTGATCAATAGTGATTTGGAGCAACTTTTCATATGACCTCAGATGGTTTTAATTTCATCATCTGAAAATTGTCTGTTCATATCCCTTGACCACTTATCTATTGAAGAGTGGCTTGAATTTTTATAAATATGAGACAATTCTCTATATATTTTAGAAATGAGGCCTTTATCAGAACCATTAAATGTAAAGATGGTTTCCCAATTTGATGCTTCCCTCCTAATCTTGTCTGCATTTATTTTATTTGTACAGAAACTTTTTAACTTAATATAATCGAAATTATCATCTGGTGTTGAATTAGGAGTTCCAGATCTTCTTTGGACATAAATTTATTCCATCTCCACAGGTCTGAGAGGTAAACTGTATCACGTTCCTCTAACTTGCTTACAAAACCACTCTTTATATCTAGATCTTGAACCCATTTAGATCTTATCTTGGTATGTGGTGTTAGGTATGGGTCAAGCCCTAATTTCTTCCACACTAGTTTCCAATTTTCCCAGCAGTTTTTGCCGAATAGTGAGTACTTATCCCAAAAGCTGGGGTCTTTGGGTTTATCAAACACTAAATTGTTTAGGTTATTGCCTAGATTGTCCTGATAACCTATCCTGTGCCACTGATCGACTGCTCTATTTTTTAGCCAGTACCAAACGGTTTTGATGACCGCTGCTTTATAATATAGTTTTAGATCTGGTACAGCAAGGCCACCTTCATCTGCCTTTTTTTTTCATTAATCCCCTTGAGATCCTTGACCTTTTGTTCTTCCAAATGAATTTTGCTACTATTTTTTCTAGATCTGTAAAATAATTTTTTGGGAGTTTGATTGGTATGGCACTAAATAAGTAGATTAGTTTGGGTAGTATTGTCATTTTTATTATGTTCGCTCTGCCTACCCATGAGCACTTAATATTTTTCCAGTTGATTAGGTCCGATTTTATTTGTGTGGAAAGTGTTTTGTAATTTAGTTCGTATAGTTTCTGACTTTTCCTTGGCAGATAGATTCCCAAATATTTTATCCTATCATCTGCTATTTGGAATGGAATTTCTTTTTGTATCTCTTGCTGCTGAACTTTGTTGGTAATATATAAAAATGCTGATGATTTATGTGGATTAATTTTGAATCCTGCAACTTTGCTAAAGTTGTGAATTGTTTCTAGTAGTTTTTTAGTTGAGTCTCTAGGGTTCTCATCATGTCATCTGCAAAGAGTGATAATTTGGTTTCTTCATTACCTACTCTGATTCCTTTTATCTCTTTTTCTTCTCTTATTGCTAAAACTAATATTTCCAATACAATATTAAATAGTAATGGTGACAGTGGGCAGCCTTGTTTCACTCCTGATCTTATTGGGAATGGTTTTAGTTTGTCTCCATTACATATGATGCTTGCTGATGGTTTTAAATAGATACTACTGATCATTTTAAGGAAAAGCCCATTTGTTCCTATACTCTCTAGTGTTTTTAATAGGAAAGGGTGTTGGATTTTATCAAAGGCTTTTTCTGCATCTATTGAGATAATCATATGGTTTTTGTTAGTTTGGTTATTAATATAATTAATTATGCTGATAGTTTTCCTAATATTGAACCAGCCCTGCATCCCTGGTATAAATCCTACTTGGTCATAGTGTACTATCCTGGGGATGACTTTCTTTAATCTCATTGCTAATATCTTATTTAAAATTTTTGCATCAATATTCATTAGGGAAATTGGTCTATAGTTTTCTTTCTCTGTTTTCACCCTACCTGGTTTAGCTATCAGCACCATATCTGTCTCATAGAAGGCATTTGGCAGTATACCTTCTGTCCCTATTTTTTCAAATAGTTTGTATAGTATTGGAATTAATTGTTCTTTGAATGTTTGGTAGAATTCATATGTAATTCCATCTGGCCCTGGAGATTTTTTCTTAGGGAGTTGGTTATTAGCTTGTTCTATTTCTTTTTCTAATACGGGGCTATTTAAACAGTTTATATACTCTTCTGTTAACCTGGGCAATCTATATTTTTGTAGATATTCCTCCATTTCATTTAGATTATCAAACTTACTGGCATAAAGTTGGGCAAACTACCTGCTAATTATTGCTCTAATTTCCTCTTCATTGGAGGAAAGTTCTCCCTTATCATTCTTGAGACTAACAATTTGATTTTCCTCTTTCCTTTTTCTTATCAAATTAACTAAAGGTTTATCTATTTTTTTGTTTTTTTCATAAACCAACTCTTAGTTTTATTTATTAATTCAATAGTGTTCTTATTTTCAATTTTATTAATTTCTCCTTTTATTTTTAGAATTTCCAATTTGGTATTTAATTGAGGGTTTTTAATTTGTTCTTTTTCTAGTTTTTTTTAATAATAAGCCCAATTCGTTGATGTTTTCTTTCTCTATTTTATGCAAGTAAGCATCTAGAGATATAAAATTGCCCCTTATAACCACTTTGGCCGTATCCCACAAATTTTGGTATGTTGTCTCCTTATTGTCATTCTCCTGGATGAAATTATTGATTGTGTCTATGATTTGCTCTTTCACCCATTCATTCTTCTGGATTAGATTATTTAATTTCCAATTAACTTTTGGTTTATTTTCTCCTGGCCTTATATTGCATGTGATTTTCTGAAAAAGATGCATTTACTATTTCTGCCTTTCTGCGTTTGATTTTGAGGTTTTTATGCCCTAACACATGGTCAATTTTTGTATAGGTTCCATGGACTGCTGAGAAAAAAGTAAACTCCCTACTGTCTCCATTCAACTTTCTCCATAGATCTATCATACCTAGCTTTTCTAACAATTGGTTTATCTCCCTAGTTTCTTTCTTATTTATTTTGTGGTTTGATTTGTCTAATTCTGAGAGAGCAAGGTTGAGATCCCCCTCTAGTATAGTTTGGCCATCTATTTCTTCTTGCATCTCTCTTAAATTTCTCCCCTAGGAATTTGGATGCTATTGCACTTTGTGCATATATATTTAGCATTGATATTGCTACATTATCTATGGTACCCTTTAATAAAATATATTTTCCTTCCTTATCTCTTTTGATTAGATCTTTCTTGGCTTTTACTTGATCTGAGATAAGGATTGCTACCCCTGCTTTTTTTTGTTCACCTGAAACATAATAGGTTCTACTTCAGCCTTTTACCTTCATCCTATATGTGTCACTATGTTTTAGATGTGTTTCTTGTAGACAACATATTGTGGGATTCTGGTTTTTAATCCAGTCTGATATCCGCTTCCGCTTTATGGGAGAGTTCATCCCATTCACATTCATAGTTAGAATAACTAATTCTTTATTTTCTGCCATATTATTTACCCAAGTTATGTTTTCCCCATTTCCTTTCCCCTTTCTCCCTTCTCCCCTCCTCAGTACTTTGCTTTTGATGATCCCCTATCCCAAACAATCCACCACCCTTTAGATCCCCTCCCCCCCTTTTTTAACTCCTTTCCCCTGATTCTTCTGTTTTCCCTTCCAATAGTTTATCCCTTTCTTTTTCCTCCTTTCCCTCCCACTTCCCTCTAGCAACAGACAAGTTTCTCTGTGAAATCAAGTGTCTGATATACACTTTTAGAGCCCAACCTGATGAGAGTAAAATTTACACAATGCTCATCTCCCTCCCCTCTTTCTCTCAATTATATTAGGTTTTCTTTGCCTCTTCAAGAGATTTTACCTTGTTTTTACCTCCTTTTCTTTTAGATCTTATTTTGCCACTTTTCCCTCTTTTCCCCAATATGACAACCTTTTCCCCTCTAGTTTTCTTTTTCATATTATCAAAGTAATATCTAATTAATTATACCCCCAAACTTTAAGTATCCCCCTAGTAGAAATAAAGTTCTCAAGAGTCCTTTCCTTTTTACCTTTTTATGCTTCTCTTGAGTTCTGTATTTGGAGGTAAAATTTTTTGTTCAGATCCGGTCTTTTCATTAGAAATAGGTGAAATTCACCTATATCATTGAATGACCATCTTCTTCCCTGGAGGATAATGCTCATTCTAGCTGGATAGGTTATTCTTGGCTGTAATCCAAGTTCCTTTGCCCTTCGGAATATCTGGTTCCAGGCCCTTCGATCCTTCAATGTGGAGGCTGACAGATCGTGTGTGATTGTAATTATTGATCCTCGATATTTGAATTGTTTCTTTCTAGCTGCTAGCAGAATCTGTTCCTTGGTGCTATAATCCTGAAATTTAGCCACAATATTCCTTGGGGTTTTAATTTTGGGGTCTCTTTCAGGAGGTGATTGGTGAATTCTTTCAATGATGATTTTGCCTTCTGATTCTACAATCTCAGGGCAGTTTTCTTTCAGGATTTCCTGGAAGATAGTGTTTAGATTCTTTTTTTCATCATGGCTTTCAGGAAGTCCAATAATCCTTAGATTGTCTCTCCTAGATCTATTTTCCAAGTCAGTTGTTTTTCCTAGGAGATAGTTCATATTTTCTTCTAATTTTTCATTTTTTTTGTTTTTGTTTCACTGATTCTTCAAGTCTTAGTGAGTCATTCACTTGCATTTGTTCAATTCTTATTTTTAAAGTGTTGTTTTCTTCAGTTACTTTTTTCAGCTCCTTTTGTAATTGGCCAATTTGTTCATTGCACTCTTTTTCCACTTCACTAATTTTATTTTTCAATAAATTGGTGTCTTTTTCATATCTCTTTAGCAGGGCATCATATCCTTCTTGCACTGATTTCAATTTATTTTCCCATTTACCCTCCAGCTCTCTTATGAGGTTCTTTATGCAATCTTCCAGAAAGGCCTTTTGAAAAGGGGACCAGTGATGATCCTTAATAACTTCCTTTGGAGTTTTGTCTAAAGGAACCTCAGGATGTGGGGTCATCACTTCTTTCTCTTGATAAAAGCTGTCCATGGTGAGAGCTCTCTTTTGCTTCTTCATTTTTTTTAAGACAATGTGGATGTCTCTTTAAGGCTGGGAAAAATTCTTTGCCCTAGGGCACTTCGGCAAATTAACTTAAGGTGCTGGGCTGGTGGGGGCTAGGACTAAATTGGGATTACTTTTTAAACAAGGCAAGTCTGCCAAAACACCTGTCCAAAATCAGGGCAGAGTGTCCCGAGTGTCTCAGATAAACTCCAGGTGTTTGGAGTTTGGAGTATGGAGTTTCTGCCACGATGAGCTGAGTCCCACCCTCACTTCCGGCCTACACCTGAGTCCTCTGTTTATCCCTCTGTCTGAGTTAGACAAACCTGATATGAAGTTCTTCGGAAAGCAGTGTCCAAATATTTCTGGATTCATTGACTTGAAGATCAGTTCAGAGGCTTATTTTATTGTTGGTTTGAGAGAAGATCGGAGGAGGACGAAGAGAGTCATGTTTTCACTCTGCCATCTTGGCTCTGCCCCCTCTGAATTTGTTCTCAAGAAGAATACGGTTTTGAAAATTAGTCATATGACCATAGGCAATTCATTTAATCTCTATTAACTTCTATTTCCTCATCTATAAAATGGGGATAATAATATTTGTTCTTCCCTCGGTAGGCATATTGTGAAGAAGGAACAAACCTTAAACACCTCTATACATGTGAATTGTTTCTGTTTCCAGTGCTTAGTAGAAAACTTAACAGATTATTTTTTGTTAATTTATATATTAGCTTTCCTCAATTTTCTCAATTGTTCATTTATAGAGCATTTTCTGTTTATTTAAAATATTTGCATGGCAAATGTTTATTAAACCACTCTCTCAACAAGGTATTAAAACAAATTTTGACATGTGGTAGAATAATATGTTGCCACTCCTAGGCTAATCCAATTTAAATAGCACCTCATAAAATTTGTTGCAAATAATGTAATTTAAAATGAGAACACAGAGAGGACAAAGCATACATAAGTGAATGAATCACTAATAGTGGAATTTCTATCATCAGGGATATATGTGTGAGAGATGTTTATGGGCAGCAGGGTTTTCTCCATGCTCCTCTGACTTACTGTAGACCTACATGATTTGTTGAAAATGAAAATCTCTATAAGAGCAGCCCTACTAAATTTTGAGAAGCCCCCACAGAAAGACAGAAAAATATCAAGATGACATGCAGTGCCTGGAGGGAGAAACAAATGCATCATGCTACATTGTGCCAGATAGTCTTCTGGGAAAATCCCCTCAAAGGCAGCTTCTACTTGCCACCAGAAAACAAGGAAGGGTATGAGGCAATGTCAGGAGTTGCTGATAGCTGAGCTAATATAGCTAGGTCCCAATTAATATGAAAAATTAATTCCCTGAAGTGGTCACCTGAATTCAAATTCATACTATTTGAAGTTATAATCACATAAATAAGATAATTCATTTTAGCCCAGTGGACATAAGCAGTGCAAATTCAAATAATATAACTACTTCAGGGAATTCTTTATTCACATTAATTGGGTCATAGATGCATCCTTATTCTTATTTTACCCCAATCAAGGTCTCTAAAATGTGGATAAAAGGTTCACTTGCAAGTCCCCAGTGTAACAAAGCTTATAAAATATAAGGCAGCCTTTATTCTGTTCCATTGAATGAATAACCCAAAATCAGGAGCCCATAAGTATGGGAGACATTAGTTGTTTCCCTGAGTGTCCCACTCTCCCACAGGATCCCTTGTGTCAAGTAGTTTACAGACTTCCCTGGAAGAATGATCTAAACCATCTGAATAGCTTTTGAAGGGAGGAGAGTCAAATATAATTTTGTTGCTCTTCTCTCCAGAAGACAGTGTTCAAGAACTCCCCTTCTCTAGGAGATGATGTTCAGGACAACCCCTTCTATTTCTCAAAGAAATAGAAATTTCTCAAATTTTTCCTGGAAGCCAATGTTTAGGAATTCTTGCTATTCCCTCCAGGTCCCTATATGTATCACCCCTTGAACCATGTGGCTCCCTTTTCTCCTGGGTCCACCCTCCAGGAACTCCTGAGAGCTTCCATCATCAATTCTTCTCAGCTGCCATCTTTAGGGCTGAGCAGTTCTACCATTCTGGGAATTCCTTTGTACTTAGGAAGGAGCTATATCAAAATTGCAAATAATAGCCTCATCCTTTATCCTCATTAAATTGTCCAGACTGACTCCTGGTCACAGTCTCTACATATAAGAGACAGACAAAAAAAAACGACAACTAACAGTTATATTTTACTTTAAGATTCACAAAAGAATTTGTGGATGTTGTCTCAGTTGAACCTCAAAGCAGCCCTGTGAACTTGTTATTGCAGCATTATCTTCCTTTTATAAGAAGAAGGGAGTTGAAGAGATAGTTGGGAGGGGGAATGCTAAATGATTTGCTTTTGGCCATACAATTAATAATGTTAGAGAATGTTCAAACTGTCTTATAGAACCAAATCCAGTGCTCTTATTCCCTAAACTGGATTGCCTCTATACGTGAAATGATCTGAGAGATCTGAGAAAGGAAAAATTATATCCAGGTTGAGGGTAAAGAGACTTCATTGTCAGAGCCTCTGGGCCTTGAAGGATAAATAATATTTCCACAGACTGAGATGGGGCAATGGTGCGAAGGGTATTGGGGGGAAGGGGAAAGTGGGCATATTCAATGCACTGTGCATAGAATGCTTGAGCTAGTACAAGACAGAAACAAGAATGGTCAGGGAACAGAGAGCAGTCTAATTTGACAAGATCATAAAAAGATAAGAAATGTGAGTTTAGAACCAGGTGGGGAAAAGGTCTTGAATTCCAGGCTAAGCAATTTTGATGTTATCTTATAGGTAATGGGTCATTATTGCTTACTGCCTTCTGTTTTGAGTGGGGAGAGATGATCAGAGATATATTTGGGGTAGTTTAACCTTACAGTCATGTATAGGATTGACTGGCAGTGGGAAAACCAGCAAGAAATTAGAAAGTCCTGAATGTATTATAGCTCAGGCAACATAAATGCTAGCTATTAACTGGTAATGAACATCTGATGTAGAATGGTTATCATGTAATTGGAAGGATAAGGATGGGTGTGACAAACTTTGCAGGACGTGGGATCCACAGGACTTGAGAACTAATTGAATATGTGGGGATGGAAGGGGGAAGAAAGTAAAAAGAGTTAAAAATTATTGAGGTTTCCCCCATGAGTGAATGGTGGAACCATTAGCAAAAATTGGGAAGTCATGAATAAGGGCAGTTTTGGAGTCTCGCCTCAAAATATCACATTTATCGGTTTTATTCCTCCTCCCCTCCCCCTTTCCATGAATGTCGATTTGAGTGCAGAGACTGGTTTTTTCCCCCTTTTATCATTGTATCCCCAGTGCCTAGCACAGTGCCTTATAGCTAGCATTTCTGTAGCACCAACTATGTGCTAGTTATTGTGCTAAGCACTTTATAAACATTTCATTTGATCCTCAGATGCTATTATTACTGTAGTTTAACAGCAGGAGCAACTAAGGCAAAAAGCCTTTAAGAGCCTTGACCAGGGACAGACAGACAGTATGTTTCTCAGGCTGGATTTGAGCTCAGCTCTTCCTGATTCTAGATATACTACCTTGCTGCCCCTCCACATAACAGGTGCTTGATACGTGCTTATTGGATTGCTGTTTAGTTTGGGGCTCTGACTGGACATCCAAGTGGAGGTGTCTGGAGCTTGTTGGATACACAACCTTGGAAGGGATGTAGTTAGAGAGGACTGTGCTGTGAGATCAGGGATTTTGGATCTGGGTAAATCACTTCTCTCTCATCCAAGTTCCAGTTTCTTCATCTATATAAGGATGTCCATCTCAAAAGCCTCTTGCAATGCTGAATTCTACGACTCTGGCTCTGTTCCTGCCCTAGAGGGGCAGCTTCTCTTTAGGATGGTGTAGTTGGCAGTCTAAGAGACAGAAAACTCAGAGACCTCAGTGCATTTCTTTGCTGATTTATCAATGACAAAGGCTGTTGGGAGATTTTGACAAGCCCTTCATTCATTTCACCCCCATCACCTCCCTGTCATTTCCCAGTTATTTAGAACCCACAGTTAGATAGCCCTTAACCAAGCAATATACATGTTAATGTAGAGACCAGGGCCTGGGATTGCAGAAGCAGAGAAAACACATTATTCAAAGAAGAAAGGTGGAAGAGAAGAGTCAGTCTGGGGGTGGCTAGATTCTGTGGCAGAGAGATTCTGTGCCCACTTTTTCATTATCCCGACCTCTGATTCCTTGATGCCCACTCCCCAGTTACTAACAAACACTCCCCCTTTACCCACCCCCATTCCTAACAAACAAACCAACAAGAAGTTCTGTGGTCTAGTTGGAGTTCCTTGGATGAAAGCCTCTGGGCAGCCCAGCTATAATTAGAATTGTACTCCAGAAAGCCCGAGGTGTAGGTGGGGGTGAGGGAGAGTGTGCTGGCTTTGCTTTGGGGATAGCTGATGTTGCTTTCAGATTAGTGGGAACAAATTGCTTTTATTTATTTTCTTGGTCCACTGGTACTGTCCAAGATCAATGAGTGTTGAATACAGAGAGGTGCATGGGGACAAGGGGTGGGGGCTGGGAGGTTGGAAAGGGCAAAGAGAAGGGGTTTAGGCTCCAATACATTGCTCATTTCAGTCCTCCAGGGCTCAACCTCAATATAATTGCTCTGCCGAGCTCCATCCCCCTGGCTGTCAGTACAAGCTACCAATTGAGGGGGAAAGGGGTGGAAGAGGGTGGTAAACTGAGGAGTTGGGAGAGTGAGGGAGCTGCATTCTGGCAGGGAGCTGTTTAATCTGTACTGCAGCCTCAGTAGAGAATACCAACTCCTCTGGGGTGCTGCCTAGGCAATTTACAGTGGCTGACAAGCTGCTAAACAACAGTGTGTGTGTGTGTGTGTGTGTGTGTGTGTGTGTGTGTGTGTGTGTCCAGTCAGACTCAGCTAAGGGTGTCAGCATGATGCAGAGAAAGCCAGTAAGCTGCAGAGGCTCACACCATTTCTAATGATCGTTACTTGGACCTTGACTCAATTCACTTTGAAAGCTAGAGGAATCTCCTTGTCCAATCAATTCTCTCTACCCCCTGCCTCCCCCTTTCCCCTGCTCCACTCCACTCAGCTTTGCAGACCCAGAAGGGGTCTATACTATACTATAGGTGGGTATGGCCAAAGACTAGCCGGTCTTGCTGATTGGGGGCAGAGAATAGGAACCAAGCTATTGACTACATCAGAGTCTCAGCTGCAAGAGAATTGTGGAAATTTAGGGGAAATGATGGGGGAAAGGGGACAGACCATTGATTTTTAAGCCACAAGATCTGGATTTGATTTCTGGATCTGCCACTGATCAATTGTGTGCCAAAAAATACTAATCCTGTCTGATAGTTTCCTGGTGCGTGATTTTAGTAATGTATATCCTGCCCACCTCACTGAGGCAGAAGTACTTATAAATGACATAAATATGAGAGTGTGGTTACTAGGGTTGACCCTTGGTAGAGAGAACTATATAACAACGTGAATAGGGAAATTTTTATGAACTTGGAGAGTCACCAGGAATGCTGAGAAACTACAAGCTTAGCCAGGGTCATTCAGCCACTATATGTTAGAGGAAGGCTTGAAACTAGATTTTTTTGTCTCTAAGGACAGTGTGGCTTTATCAGTTAGGCCACACTGCTTCTTGAGAATATCATTCTCCCCAAATAATTTTTACAGGCAGGACACAAACCTCAAGCCCTCATCAGAAGGTTTTTTTATGAAGGTTGTTATTGTTTATCCTTTGTTCTTGAAAAGGACCATGACATCAGGGAGGTTATGACATGCAAGAAAGTTGAATTTCTATGTAAAGTCACCAACTTCATTCACTTTCTCCCCCAGAGCCATCTAGTCCCAGTGGCCAGATATAAATCAGGATGACTGAAGACTGGCCTTTTAAAGCTAAGGTCTTTAACAGATCTCAGTTTCCTTTATGCAGGAAGCATGTAGGAAAGGAAAGCTTTCCATAGTGTAGATTATGGGGGAAAATGACTTAATGACTGGTTGAAATCTCATTCATCTCAAGACATACTGAGGCTCACCAACCCATTTTCATCTCTACTTCCCACAGTGGCTTCGGAAGTGACCAGCTTTGGCATCCTGAAAGATTATATATCATTAAGTATAATCATTTTGCGTGGCATTGAGATGTAACCAAAAACTAATAGGTTCCTGGTATCAGTCTGTTCCTAAGCATAAAGTAGGCTACAGGAAAGTGGGGATAGTGAGATTCCTGGGAAAGACAGAAAAGATATTGCCTAGGAGTTGATAGCAGAGAAAGACATGGTATAGGCATCTATTACTATCTATTGCATTTATGTTCTCCTATTTCTAATTAGCTCTAAAATGATTCTTTTTTAGTCTAATAAAAATCTCATGGTTTCGATGCAGGGTGGGGACAAAGATCATTATCTCTACTTCACAGGAGCACAGTAAAGGGGAACCTAGTCTTTCATGAGACTAGAAGACTTCATGATCTTCTAGCAGTGGTGATGGTGCTTTGCTGTGCTATTTAGTAGGAAGATATAGTTTTCATTCACTATTAGGAACTTGTCCCTTCCTTTTGGGGGGACCAGTTTTCTCCTTTCCCTTTGGATAGGACTTTCTCTTCAGATAAGTTCCTTTCCTTTACGAGTGGCTTTCCTCTCAAACTAAACCCATTTATTTATCAGAGTCTCTGTAATTGTGTTGCTACCACTGTTGACTCAGTAACTGGAAAAATCCAAGTTTAAGTATTATCTTTGCCTTGGGGAAGTTATGAAAAAGAATTAACAACTCTGTAGCTCTGAGCCCCCATCCAGAGATCACACTCTGGCAAAATACAAAGTTTTTTTTTTTAAAGCTTTTTATTTGTATAACATATGTATGGGTAGTTCCCCAGCATTGATCTTTACAAAGCTCTCCATTACAAATTTTACCCCCAGTCCCCTCCCTTCCCCTAGATGGCAGGAAGTCCACTACATGTTAATAATGTTGAAATGCTTGAGAAGTTATGCAAGAAAAATCCTATCTACAAGAAAAAAAGAAAATCAGAGAAAGGCAACACAATGCAAGCAAACATCAATAGAGAGCATGAAAACGTTATGTTGCGGTCCATATTTCATATCCCTCTCTCTGAGTGTATATAGTTTTCTTCAGTGAACAATTGGAACAGGTTTGAGACAATTCTTTGTTGCAGAGAGCCATGTCCATCAGAATTGATCATCATGTAGTATTGTTGTTGCTGTGTATGATGATCTCCTGGTTCTGCTCATTTCACTCAGCATCAGTTCATGCAAGTCTCTCCAGGCCTCTCTGAAATCGTCCAGCTGGTCGTTTCTTACAGAACAATAATATTCCATAACATTCATTTACCATAATTTATTCAGCCACTCTCCAATTGATGGGCATCCCTTCAGTTTCCAGTTTCTAGCCACTACAAAAAGGGCTGCCACAAACATTCTTGCACATGTGGGTCCCTTTCCCTCCTCTAAGATCTCTTTGGGATATAGGCCCAGTAGAAACACTGCTGGGTCAAAGGGTATGCATAGTTTGACAACTTTTTGAGCATAGCTCCAAATTGCTCTCCAGAATGTTTGGATCCGTTCACAGTTCCACCAACAATGTATCAGTGTCCCAGTTTTCCCACATCCCCTCCAACATTCATCTTTATCTTTTTCTGTCATTTTAGCCAATCTGACAGGTGTGTAGTGGTATCTCAGAGTTGTCTTAATTTGCATTTCTCTGATCAATAGTGATTTGGAGCAACTTTTCATATGACTAGAAATGGTTTTAATTTCATCATCTGAAAATTGTCTGTTCATATCCCTTGAACACTTATCTATTGAAGAGTGGCTTGAATTCTTATATATATGAGAGACAATTCTCTATATATTTTAGAAATGAGGCCTTTATCAGAACTATTAAATGTAAAGATGGTTTCCCAATTTGATGCTTCCCTCCTAATCTTGTCTGCATTAGTTTTGTTTGTACAGAAACTTTTTAACTTAATAGGATCAAAATTATCCATCTGGTGTTGAATTAGGAGTTCCAGGTCTTCTTTGGACATAAATTTATTCCATCTCCACAGGTCTGAGAGATAGACTATATTACGTTCCTCTAACTTGCTTACAAAGTCCCTGTTTATATCTAGATCATGAACCCATTTAGATCTTATCTTGGTATGTGGTGTTAGGTATGGGTCAAGCCCTAATTTCTTCCACACTAGTTTCCAATTTTCCCAGCTGTTTTTGCCGAATAGTAAGTATTTATCCCCAAAGCTGGGGTCTTTGGGTTTATCGAACACTAGATTATTAAGGTTATTGCCTAGGTTGTCCTGATAACCTATTCTGTGCCATTGATCAACTGCTCTATTTCTTAGCCAGTACCAAATGGTTTTGATGACCGCTGCTTTATAATATAGTTTTAGATCTGGTACAGCGAGGCCACCTTCATCTGCCTTTTTTTTTCATTAATCCCCTTGAAATCCTTGACCTTTTGTTCTTCCAAATGAACTTTGCTACTATTTTTTCTAGATCTGTAAAATAGTTTCTTGGAAGTTTGATAGGTATGGCACTAAATAAGTAGATTAGTTTGGGTAGTATTGTCATTTTTATTATGTTCACTCTGCCTACCCATGAGCACTTAATGTTTTTCCAATTGATTAGGTCTGATTTTATTTGTGTGGAAAGTGTTTTGTAGTTTATTTCGTATAGTTTCTGACTTTTCCTTGGCAGATAGATTCCCAAATATTTTATCCTATCATCTGCTATTTGGAATGGAATTTCTTTTTGCATCTCTTGCTGCTGAACTTTGTTGGTAATATATAAAAATGCTGATGATTTATGTGGATTAATTTTAAATCCTGCCACTTTGCTAAAGTTGTGAATTGTTTCTAGTAGTTTTTTAGTTGAGTCTCTAGGGTTCTCTAAGTATACCATCATGTCATCTGTAAAGAGTGATAATTTGGTTTCTTCATTACCTACTCTGATTCCTTTTATCTCTTTTTCTTCTCTTATTGCTAAAGCTAACATTTCTAATACAATATTAAATAGTAATGGTAACAGTGGGCAGCCTTGTTTCACTCCTGATCTTACTGGGAATGGTTTTAGTTTGTCTCCATTACATATGATGCTTGCTGATGGTTTTAAGTAGATGTTACTGATCATTTTAAGGAAAAGCCCATTTATTCCTATAGTCTCTAGTGTTTTTAATAGGAAAGGGTGTTGGATTTTATCAAATGCTTTTTCTGCATCTATTGAGATAATCATATGGGTTTTGTTAATTTTGTTATTAATATAATTAATTATGCTGATAGTTTTCCTAATATTGAACCAGCCCTGCATCCCTGGTATAAATCCTACTTGGTCATAGTGTACTATCTTGGGGATGACTTTCAGCAATCTCATTGCTAATATCTTATTTAAAATTTTTGCATCAATATTCATTAGGGAAATTGGTCTATAGTTTTCTTTCTCTGTTTTCACCCTACCTGGTTTAGCTATCAGCACCATATCGGTCTCATAGAAGGATTTGGGCAGTATACCTTCTGTCCCTATTTTCTCAAATAGTTTGTGTAGTATTGGAATTAATTGTTCTTTGAATGTTTGGTAGAATTCACATGTAAATCCATCTGGCCCTGGAGATTTTTTCTTAGGGAGTTGGTTATTAGCTTGTTCTATTTCTTTTTCTAATATGGGGCTATTTAAATAATTTATTTCCTCTTCTGTCAACCTGGGCAATCTATATTTTTGTAGATATTCCTCCATTTCATTTACATTATCAAACTTACTGGCATAAAGTTGGGCAAAGTAACTCCTAATTATTGCTCTAATTTCCTTTTCATTGGAGGAGAGTTCTCCCTTATCATTCTTGAGACTAACAATTTGATTTTCCTCTTTCCTTTTTCTTAACAAATTAACTAAAGGCTTATCTATTTTGTTGGTTTTTTAGTAGAACCAACTCTTAGTTTTATTTATTAACTCAATAGTGTTCTTGTTTTCAATTTTATTAATTTCTCCTTTTATTTTTAGAATTTCCAATTTGGTATTTAATTGAGGGTTTTTATTTTGTTCTTTTTCAAGTTTTTTAAATAATAAGCCCAATTCGTTGATGTTTTCTTTCTCTATTTTATGCAAGTAAGCATCTAGAGATATAAAATTGCCCGTTTTAACCACTTTGGCCATATCCCACAAATTTTGGTATGTTGTCTCCTTATTGTCATTCTCCTGGATGAAATTATTGATTGTGTCTATGATTTGCTCTTTCACCCATTCATTCTTCAGGATTAGATTATTTAATTTCCAATTAACTTTTGATTTATTTTCTCCTGGCCTTATATTGCATGTGATTTTTATTGCATCATGATCTGAAAAGGATGCATTTACTATTTCTGCCTTTCTGCATTTGATTTTCAGGTTTTTATGCCCTAACACATGGTCAATTTTTATATAGGTTCCATGGACTGCTGAGAAAAAAGTAAACTCCCTACTGTCTCCATTCAACTTTCTCCATAGATCTATCATACCTAGCTTTTCTAACAATTGGTTTATCTCCCTAGTTTCTTTCTTATTTATTTTGTGGTTTGATTTGTCTAATTCTGAGAGAGCAAGGTTGAGATCCCCCTCTAGTATAGTTTGGCCATCTATTTCTTCTTGCATCTCTCTTAATTTCTCCCCTAGGAATTTGGATGCTATTGCACTTGGTGCATATATATTTAGTATTGATATTGCTACATTATCTATGGTACTCTTTAATAGAATATAGTTTCCTTCCTTATCTCTTTTGATTAGATCTCTCTTGGCTTTTACTTGATCTGAGATAAGGATTGCTACCCCTGCTTTTTTTTTGTTCACCTGAAGCATAATAG
This sequence comes from Myrmecobius fasciatus, assembly GCA_023553655.1. Taxonomy (NCBI): domain Eukaryota; kingdom Metazoa; phylum Chordata; class Mammalia; order Dasyuromorphia; family Myrmecobiidae; genus Myrmecobius; species Myrmecobius fasciatus. The sequence goes on from JAJPUD010012845.1 coordinate 44,820, forward strand.
GTCGTGCTCCAGCCTTTTACCTTCATCCTATCTGTGTCACTATGTTTTAGATGTGTTTCTTGTAGACAACATATTGTGGGATTCTGGTTTTTAATCCAGTCTGATATCCGCTTCCGCTTTATGGGAGAGTTCATCCCATTCACATTCACAGTTAGAATAATTAATTCTTTATTTCCTGCCATCTTATTTACCCAAGTTATGTTTTCCCCTTTCCTTTCCCCTTTCTCCCTTCTCCCCTCCTCAGTGCTTTGCTTTTGATGACCCCCTCTCCCAAACAATCCACCACCCTTTAGATCCCCTCCCCCTGTTTTTACTCCTTTCCCCTGATTCTTCTATTTTCCCTTCTATTAATTTGTCCCTTACTTTTCCTCCTTTCCCTCCCACTTCCCTCTAGCAACAGACAAGTTTCTCTGTGAAATGAAATGTCTGATATACACTTTTAGAGCCCAACCTGATGAGAGTAAGATTTACACAATGCTCATCTCCCTCCCCTCTTTCTCTCAATTATATTAGGTTTTCTTTGCCTCTTCAAGTGATTTTACCTTGTTTTTACCTCCTTTTTTTTAGATCTTATTTTACCACTTTTTCCCTCTTTTCCCCAATATGACAACCTTTTCCCCTCTAGTTCTCTTTTTCATATTATCAAAGTAATATCTAGTTAATTATACCCCCAAACTTTAAGTATCCCCCTAGTAGAAATAAAGTTCTCAAGAGTCCTTTCCTTTTTACCTTTTTATGCATCTCTTGAGTTGTGTGTTTGGGTGTCGAATTTTTTGTTCGGATCCGGTCTTTTCATTAGAAATAGGTGAAATTCACCTATATCATTGAATGACCATCTCCTTCCCTGGAGGATAATGCTCATTCTAGCTGGATAAGTTATTCTTGGCTGTAATCCAAGTTCCTTTGCCCTTCGGAATATCTGGTTCCAGGCCCTTTGATCCTTCAATGTGGAGGCTGACAGATCGTGTGTGATTCTAATTATTGATCCTCGATATTTGAATTGTTTCTTTCTAGCTACTAGCAGAATCTGTTCCTTGGTGCTATAATCCTGAAATTTAGCCACAATATTCCTTGGGGTTTTAATTTTGGGGTCTCTTTCAGGAGGTGATCGGTGAATTCTTTCAATGGTGATTTTGCCTTCTGATTCTACAATCTCAGGGCAGTTTTCTTTCAGGATTTCCTGGAAGATAGTGTTTAGATTCTTTTTTTCATCATGGCTTTCAGGAAATCCAATAATCCTTAGATTGTCTCTCCTAGATCTATTTTCCAAGTCAGTTGTTTTTCTTAGGAGATAGTTCATATTTTCTTCTAATTTTTCATTTTTTTTGTTTTTGTTTGACTGATTCTTCAAGTCTTAGTGAGTCATTCACTTGCATTTGTTCAATTCTTATTTTTAAAGTGTTGTTTTCTTCAGTTACTTTTTTCAGCTCCTTTTGTAACTGGCCAATTTG
>JAJPUD010012846.1:1894-18080 GCA_023553655.1 Myrmecobius fasciatus
AGAATTTGCAATCTGATATGGCAAGGTGAATTGATTTGTGATTTTCTGTTCAATTGATTGCCTTGATATTCTTGACCTTTTTCTCCTCCATACGAATTTTGTTGCTATTTTTTCAAGCCTCATAAAATATTTGTTGTTATTTTGATTGGCATCACAGTGAGTTAATTTATTGTGTTGTCTTAACCATTAACAATATTTCTTAAATTGTTTGCATGTGACTGGGTTGCAATTGGCAGGCAGACTCCCACATATTTATATTATTGATAATTAATTTAAGTGGAATCTTTCTATCTCCTGCTGGTTATTAAATTTGGTTGGTTTTACTAATGATTTGTGTTAGTTTAATTTATGCTGTGAAACTTTGCTGAATATTTATTATTTTCTCCTTTGAGTATGAGGATTTTCAAATAATTATTTAGCAAATTATTATTGGCAAATAATTAATACTTATAATATGTATAGATGTATTTAATATTTATTCCTTTCTTCACTTGTTATAAGGTTTATATGTCATAATATCCAATTTTTATATTGGTGCCATATAATACTGGAAAAAATATTATATTGTTTTTATATTCCCTTTCAGTTTTCCCCAAAAGTCTATCATAGCTATCTTTTCTAAAATTCTATTTAGCTCCTTAATTTCTTTATTACTTATTTTTAGTTAGATGTATCTAGTCTTGAGAGGGGAAAGTAAAGGCTTTTTACTAGTATTGCTTTACCATCCATTTCCTCTTTAACTCATTTTACTTTCCCTTTAATAATCTGCATGTTATACCATTCAATGTATATTTGTTTTCTGATGATCTTATTTCTTCCTCTTGCCTTCCCTTCCTACAAGAGCATTCATATTTTACACATATCTTTTTTTAATTTTTAAAAAAATCATCATCTCAACAGAACTGACTCATTTCGGTGCCCTCTCTCTCTATAAAATCTTTTTAGTAGCCCCAATAATGAAGTTCTTCATTTTATTTTTTATTTATTTTTTTTAATTTTCAAAAAATCTGCATGGATAATTTTTCAACAATAACACTTCAAAATCTTGTGTTCCAATTTCCCTCTTTTCCCTGCACCCCTCCCTAGAAAGCAATTAATCCAATATATGTTAAATGTGGTTAAAATATGTTAAATCCAAAATATGCATTTGTGCAATTATCTTGCTGCACAAGAAAAATCAAATCAAAAAGTTTGTTTTGCTGTTTAGTTTTTTCTTGCAGCTCTCTTAACTTCTCTTCTAGGAATTTGGTAATATACCACTTGGTGCATGTATGTTTAATATTGATATTACTTCATTATCTTTGGTACCTTTAAGTGGGATGTAGTTTTCCCCCCTTATCTCTTTTAATTAGATTTTTTGTTGTTGTTTTTGTTTGATTTGAGATCAGGATTGCTATAGCTGCTTTTTTAAAATCATCTGAAGCATAATTAATTCTGCTTCAGCCTTTTACCTTTACTCTAAATGTATCATTCTGTTTTGATGAGTTCCTTATAAACAAAAAAAAATGTAGAATTCTGGCTTTTAATCCATTCTGTTATTTGCTTCTTTTTTATGGGAGAGTTCATCCCACTCACATTTACATTATTTATCTCTGTATTTTTTGCCATCTTCCTTACTCCCTGTTATATTATTCCATTTCCTTTCCCCTTTTCCTCCTCCCCAGTATTTTGTCAATGATCACCCTTTCCCTCAAAGAGCCTTTCCCTTTTGCTATCCCCCCTTTTCTTATGTGTTTCCTCTTTTACTTCTTTTCTCCTTTCTATTAGCCTCCTCCCTTTCTTTCCTCCTTTCCCTCCTACTTAGCAATAGGGTGAAACAAGTTTCTCTCTGAAGCTAAATGTGTTGGATATTCTCTCTCTGAGCCAAATCAGATGAGAGTAAGATTTGCACAATGCTCATCCCCCGCCCCCTTTCCTTCAATTGCAATTGTCTGTTTTTGCCTCCTCGTGAGATGTGATTTACCCATTCTAACTCCATTTTCCTCTTCTTCCAGTAAAATCACCATTCCTCCTCCAATTTCTTCTTTTAAAATCAAAACAATAAAATCAAATTATACCTGCACCCTCTAAGTATACTCATAACAGAGATACAAATCTCAAGAGTTAAACATATCATCTTCCCATATTAGGATTTTTTTTTTTAATTTTAAAAGAAAGTTATTTTTTCTTCTTTTTTTTTACCTTTTTTTTAACCTCTCTTGATTTTTGTATTTGAATATCATATTTTCTATTTGCTTCTCGTCTTTTCATCAATAATAGATGAAATTCAGCTATTTCTTTGACTATCCATCCTTTTCCCACAAAGATGATGTTAAATTTTGCTGGGTAATTGATTCCTCACTGCAAAACAAGTTCTGTTACCTTTTGGAATATCAGATTCTATGCCCTTTGATCTTTTAAAGTGGAAGCTGCTAAATCCTGTGTAATCCTGATTGTGGCTCCTCTGTATTTGAATAGTTTCCTGCTGGCTACTTGCAATATTTTCTCCTTGATGTGATCATTTTGAAATTTAGCTGCTATGCTTCTTGGAATTTTCATTTTGGAGTCTCCTTTAGGAGGTGTTCAGTGAATTCTTTCAATGGCTTTTTTACCTTCTGATTCTAGGACATCTGGGCAGTTTTCCTTGATGATTCCCTGAAAGATGATGTATAGGCTCTTTTTTATTATGGTATGCAGAAAGTCCAATAATTCTTATGTTTCTCCTAGGTCTATTTTACAGGTCATTTTTCCCCCAATAAAGTATTTTACATTTTGTTCTATATTCTTTCCTTTTTTTTGTTTTGCTTGACTAATTCTTAAATTCTCATTGAGTCATTCACTTCCATTTTTTCATTTCTAAATTTTAGTGAATTGTTTTCTTCATTAAGCTTTTTCATCTTCTTTTGCATTTGGCCAATTCAACTTTTATATTAAAAGTTTTGGTCATTGCAACTTTTTTTCCATTTCACAGATTTTGTTTTTCAATGAATTGGTTTCTTTTTTGTATCTATTTTATAGGGAGTTATATGCTTTTTTTCCATTTCATCCTCTATTTTTAGAAGGATTTTTTCAGATAATTTACTTTTTAATAATCTCTTGCAAAGATTTCTTTCCCTTCACCCATTTTTCCCTAACTCTCTTTTAAGATTTTTTTTTTGTTTTTCCATGACAGCCTTGTGAAATAGGGACCAGCTCATATTACCCTTTGGGGCTTCATCTGGAGTTATTTGCTTTTACAATCATCAGGATTTGAGGCCTGTTCTTCTCTTTCTCCATAAAAGCTGTCTATGGTCAGAGTTCTTATTCTGTTTTTGCTCATTTTTTTAAAGGTTGAGGTCTGGTCTTAAGACAAAGGGGCTATAGCCACTTTAGTTTTCCCTGAGCCAGTTCTGATGTTGACATCTGGGGCTGTGTAAGTGGCCAGGTCTTGTTTTCTTCCAGGTCTCAGTGGCTCACACTTTTATCTTTTGTATTTGCTTTTGCATGTCTTACAGCAAATCTTCTGAACCTCCAGCTTGCAACAGGACAGACTAGCCTAAGGGCTTCACGGTAGATTCCTCTGGTGTACCTGATGCCTTGGCTCCTCACCTTAGTTCCTTGTCCCAGGCTCCCTGCACTGCTCTCTAGGATCAGCAGTCTCTCTCCCTACCTGATTGAAACAATTTTTTCTAAAGTTTTTCCAAAATAACTTCTTCTGGAAATTTGTTATATAGCAAATATTTGTGGGTTCTGTCACTCCAAAACCAGTTCAGAGGATTAATCTATTGTTAATTTGAGGGAACCTTGGAGGAGGTCACACAGAGAGGTGTATGTTCTTGTTCATTTTGGCTCCACCCTTCTATGTGTGTAGTAATAAAATTCTTAGAAAACACATGTATCATATTCCTATGTAGGAATGCAAATTATTTAACTTCATTGAATCACCTACAAATTCTCTTTTGTTTACATGTTTATGCTGTTCTTTAGTCTTGTATTCAAACATTAAATTTCTTATTAAGCTTCAGCCTTTTCAACAGAAATACTTGAAAATTGTTTACATAAATAAAAATCCATTTCTTTTCTCTAGGATTATACTCAGTTTTGCTGAGTCGATTATTCTTGGCTGTAATCCTAACTCCACTTGCCTTCAAAAAGATCATATCCCAGGTCATACCAACCTTTAAAATTTAAAAAATTTGGTATCTTGACTGTCTTTCATAATTTTGAATTGTTTCTGTTTTCATTGAAATATTTTCTCCTTGATGTTAGTACTCTAGAGTATGGCTCTATTATTGCTGGGAGGTCTAATTTTGAGATTTATTTCAGATGATGATTGGTAGTTGTTTTTGTTGTTGTTGTTGTTGTTTTCCAATATCTATTTTACTTTTTCCTTCTAGAGTGTCAGTGCAATTTTCCTAGACTTATTTTTTTTTAAATTATTACTCCTGAAAGTATCACTCTTTTATATTTTTTGCAGGCAATTGTTTTTCCAATGAAATATTTCACTTTTGCCCTTCTTTATTTCATAGTTTTGACTTTATTTATAGTTGTCTTTGTTTTCAATATTCCAGGGAGTCATTAGCTTCCACTTGCCTATTTCTAACTGTTAAGGAATTGTTTTTCTTCATTGAATCTCATTTCCATTTGGTCAATTCTCTTATTGAAAGAATTCTTGTTTTCAGGGATTTTTTTGGCCTCTTTTTTCAATTTGAACAATTATTTAAGGTGTTATTTTCTTTAGTAGTTTTTGTGCTTCCTTTAGCAACTGCCAATTTGTTGTTTATGAATTTATTCCATCACTTTTTTTTTGCTGAGGCAAATGAGGTTAAGTGACTTCCCCAGGGTCACACAGCTAAGATGTTTTAAATAGCTGAAGCCACATTTGAACTGAGATCCTTCTGATTTCAGGGCTAGTACTCTATCCACTGTGGCATTTAACTGGCCCAATACTTTCATTTCTTTGACCAATTTTATTGTCTGTCTCTTATTTTTAAAATTCTTTTTGTTCTCCTTCAGGAATTCTTTTTAAGCCAGTCACCATTTCACTTTTTTTTTCTTGGAGGCTTTGTATATGAGTTTTGAATTATATTTCATGTTTTTGAGTATGTGTCTTTCACTCTTCCCCATTACCATGATAAATTTATTTCAGGCTAATATTTTTCCCTTTCTAATCTTACTTTTTGACTTAACTTTTATGTCAATGTTGTGTTCTTCAGAAGTAGAGGGGACAATGTCTCAATTTTCAGGTTTTTCATGTTCCTATTTTCAAAGACTATTATGCATGCTTGTAATTTTTCTGTTCTTCTAAGATTGTATGATTCAAGAGGAGTGGTTACTAATCTCCTGGCTCGTGCTGTCATCTGTGAGTGATTGATCATAAACACTGTTTTCTACCCTGAAATGTGCCTAGGTTCCTCAATGAGCACAAGCACTAGTGTGTTGGTGCTATTCCTTCCCTGGAATTGACCCAGAATCCCATATTAGTAATAAATGAGTGCCATATCCAGTACCAATTAAAAAGGTATCCTGTAATTTTCTTCTGTCCAAATGCCACCTCCTAAGTCATCCACCAACTCTCTATCTGTGGGTTAAAAGTTTCAAAAGTCACCAATTTCCAAAATAGCAATTCCCAAGGCTTGCTACTTTCTCCTTTGCTAAGATATTCCATGGTACTCCAATTTCATTGCAATAAGACAAAGCTTTCCTGCTAACCTTCTAACTTGTCTCAGGTTGGAAAATTGTTTCACCTTATACTTTTATTGGTTCTTCTAGTCCAGAATTCATTTTGGAGCATTATTTAAAAAATTGTTTGGTTGAGAATTTGGCAAGTTCTTACTTTGACTCTATCACCTTATCCTATAATCTACAGAAATACTTTACACATTTTAGCTACCATTTTACCAAATTGTTTTAGACAGATGAGTTAGATTTCTATCTTTTCACAAGATACCAACATCAATATCATCTTTTCCCCATGGACTTCTATTTTCAGTTAAGGACATACAGGAATCCAAAAGTTGTAAAGATTAATTCATTTTTTTCTAGTGAATTGAATATTTAATACTAATTAAAATGGAAAGTGTAAGCTCTACTCTTACATTGAAAATAGTTGGTATTTCTCATTCTATCCCTAGGTGACATACTCATGATCTAACCACTATTTTTTTTTCCTAAGGGAAGCAGCCACCATGGCAGCTAACACTTCCTTAAAGTGAAAAAAAATACTTCCATTATCACCAACCATTTGATTTATATTTCAGGACTGGGTTTTTCTGCCCCATAGTTCAAATTTCCAGGTCTTAAAGCTTTTCACCACTCAATCTACTGGATTAGTGGCAGTTTTTTCTTTCATTCTATATCCCTGCTTGTGAGATTTCGCTGTCATTACAAAAAATAATTTTAAGTAGTCCTTTTTCAGCTGACAGAACTTTACTAATTGATGGGCATCTTTTGGATTTCCAATTCTTGGCCACTACAAAATGAGCTGTTATAAATATTTTTTTGTACAAATAGGGCTTTAAAAAATTGTCTTGTTTTTTTTTTTTTTTTTTTTTTTAAAGCAGCAGAATTGCAGTGGAATTGCTGGATCAAAGTGCATACATGGTTTTATAGGTTTTTGGGCTCAGTGCCAAATTGTTCTCCAGAATGGTTAAATAAATTCACAACTTCACCAGCAGTACATTAGTGTACCAATTTTCTTGCTTCCTCTACAATATTTTTCATTTTCCCTTTTTTTTGGTCATATTATACAATACAGTAGTACACAGAAGAAGATTGTTTTAGTTTACATTTCTCTAATCAATAGTGATTTATAATATTTTATATGACTACAGATAGCTTTTATTTTTGTTTAAAGAATGATTCATGTCTTTTGACCATTTATCAATTAGAGAAAGACTTTTTATATACAAATTAAGCTTAGTTCTCTACATTTATTTAGAAATTTAGAAATGAGGCTTTTATCAGAAATACCTGTTGCAAAATGTTTTCCCACTTTTCTACTCTTCTTATAATTTTGGTTGCAATGTTTATTGGTACAAAATTATATTAATTTTAGTAATCAAAATTGTCTGCTTTACATTTTGTAATGCTCTTTATATTTTCTTTGGTCCTAAATTCTTTCATAGATCTAACAGCAAACTATATAATGATCCTATAATTTTCTTATGGCATCATTCTTTATGTTTAAATCATTTTGACTTTATGTAGGTATAATATGTTGGTCTATATTTACTTTCTCTGATATTTTTTATAGTTTTCCCAGGGAGAAAGACCTTGTTGCCGATGAGCTCCCAGAGTGTAGTCCTGCTGTTCAGTTGTTCTGGAAGCAGGGCCTCTTTGCCTGCAGGTCCCAGAAGCAGGGTCTCCTTCTTAGCTAGACCAGGATGAGGACCTTGCTATTGGTCAGTAATGGTGTCCAGGACTTGCTGGTGACTTGTTCTGGTCTGGGCCACTAAAGTGGTCACTTGCTGTACTGTATGATTGCTGGCTTGCCTAGGGAGTAACTAATTTAAAGGGGAAGATGTGACTTCAGGGATGGTTTGCTCCAGCCTGGCACTTTAGCTACCGGACCACCACTGTAAGACTGGCTGCTGCTGTTCTAGTACTTTGCTATCTTCCACAGATCATGAAGATAGGCCTTTCTTGCTGTGCTAGCAAGTTGCTTTCCCGCTACAAGATTAATTCTGAAATGGTTTTCAAGTTGTTAGGAAGATAATTTGGGAAGGCTTCAGACGGTACCTTCCTTACTATCTACCCATCTTGGTACCAGAAGTCCCCACAAATTTTAATAATTCCATTTTCTAGATGATGAAACTGACATCAGTGAATTGAAGTGATTTAACATATTTATATAGCAACTAAATGCCAGACAGGAATTAAATACTTATCTATTCACCAGTTTACATATTTTCTACATATTTCTTACTATTACAATCCCTACAAAAGAGTCTAAAAAAATTTAACTGAAATATAACACTTTGGAAATAATCAGTTAGTAATCAGTTCAAAGAATTATACCCAAATTTACTAAGCCACTGCTATGTCCAATGCATTATACTTTTGTTACAAAGATTGTTTTTAAGAGCTTAACTTCAGCTTCTCGGATATAACATGTACCTAAATAAATCCATTCACATTAATTAAAAATAAATTGAAGAAAGGTAGAGATTAACCTCAAGTGGCATTAGGAAGAATTTGCTATAGGATATAGCACCTTACACATCTTTTGAAGAAGTTAAAGGATTTTAAGAAGTAAAGATGAAAAGGATTTGTTTACTAGTTCTCATTTGATTAATTTAATACATTCTTAAAAGTATTGATATGTTGTTTACATATTAACTTTATTTATGTCTATATTCAATCCTATAAGCATCTAGAAAACTCTTTAAAATAAATATGGGGGAAAGCATAATTTTTTTTAAATGTAAGTCAGCAAAACAAACCAACACAGCAAACAAGCACGATAGTATATATAATATTCCACAACCATAATAACCCATACTGTAAAATAAAAAAGTAAAAAAAAATGTAATATGCCTTTTTCTAAAGGCACACTTATTATGAAAAAGCTTGTCCTTTAATTTACATTTTATTAGTCATTATGTATGCTATCTTCCTGTGTTTGCTTACTTTACTATGCATCTGTTCATATGCCCCCATGCTTTTAAAAAAAAATTTATTCTTCTCTTTAAAGTGCAGTAATAGTATCTTCCTGTATAGTTTGTTTATTTACTAACTGATAGCTTATTATTTAATATAAGTAGAGGATTTTTGAGAACCTGGTAAGGAGATCTAATTTCTGTTTTTGTTTTTGTTTTCATTGAAAGAAATTATCTGCAAATAAAACCAATGTACTAGTTGTTTTCTCTGTTAATTTTAAGTAGGTTGGTTTTCAGATGAACAGAACAGCTTTAGTATTAGCTTAATATTTATAATTTATATTTTTCCTGCTTCAGATTTCATTTCTATTAAGGTATCATATGCTCATGGTGAGTTTCAAAAGCATATATCAATGGCAGGTGGCTCATTATAGTTTCTATCACTTTGGCTGATAGTCATAGTGAGTACAGAACATCTTTCAAGAATTATGCATATACCTGCTTATTTGCAATAATCTGTTTGCCTCAGATGAGTGCTTATTTTTGTGGCTATTTCTGTGTGAACATGCTCAATATTCAACACTCTGAATTTTTCCCCCATAATTCAATAGCCTAAATGTTTTCAAATATATTCCTTGTAAATATAAAAGCTAGCCTTTAAGCAATATTCACACTTGGTTACTGGATTCCATTACTTTGCAGGTCATGTGGGTATTTCTTGCCAAGGATCAGAAATTTTTTCATGTCTGGATGACAAGTACATCTGTAAATGGAATGGAATAACATAAACATGGAAGATTCCCAATTGCTATTGGCATCCAACTGCATGTTGAAAAATGACTTCATTTATTAGCAAATAATTTCAGCCTGCCAAAGTTTGAAAAGAGGTGTGATACTTGACTCATTTATGTACCACTATGAGGAAAGAAATCTGCCACTGCTAATATTAATACAAAGAGAATTCCTGCATACAAAAGCACAAAGTGATTACTAGGCTCAGCCTGTTTCTCTTGTCTATCTTAATTATAACTACATTATCTTTGGCTATTTACTCATTCAAGAATTAATCATAAAAAACATATCTATCTATCTATCAAATGAAGCTTTACAACTATCTTATAAATATGATTATTGGTACCTGTTAGATGCATTCTAAATACCTCTTCTGAAAAATCTGTTGGAAATGTTGTAAATTGGAGCAGTGGCAAGATGCCTGCTAGCTTTTGATTCAGTAACAAGCAACATTTTCATAAGTAGAACCTAATTACTTAGCATTACCACTAATTGTGATAGTTTCTTTTGTCATTTGATTCTGGAGAATTTACTCTTTAACATTTCCTATTGCCATCAGTCAACAAAATGATCTTTATCATATCATTGCAGAAATATACAAAAAAAAGATCAAAATGAGCTTAAATGGATCTTAATAATTTGCATAAACATGAATGGGGAATGGCTTTTGACTTTAAATAAAAACTATGTTGTTACTTTGAACTTGTATTAGATTTTACATTAAAGAAAAATTACCATCATTTATGCATTTAAATGGATGAAAAATCCTTTGAATTGTTACAGTTTTTTTTAACATATGCTATTCCTTCCAATAAACTGTAAGATCATTTAAGTCAGATATCATTATCATTGTTTTAGCTCTCACTTAGATAGTGCTTGAAGGTTTGGAACACACTTTTCAAATGTAATTATTTCCCCAACAATTATGGGATATAGAAACTATTATTATCCCCATTTTAAAAATCAATCAATCAATAAACTTTTATTAAGAAATTTAATAATTTTACCTGATTTATGAGGTGTGGATAATATAATGCTTGTATTTCTTGTAGAAGATGGGGTTTTAGTTGGAAGTTGAAGGAAGCCAGTAGGTGAAGTTGAGGTGGGAGAACCTTCTAGGAATGAATGATAGAGAAAATGCCTGCAGCTGAGAAGAATGCCTGGTTTGCAGAAGAGCAAAGAGACTCTTTTTTATCCTTGGATCACATATACATTAGTGAATAAGATATAAGAGAACTTGAAATGTAGGGAGGTTTTAGGTTATTATGGGCTTCGAATGACAAAGTTAATTTTTCATGTGATTCTTGAGTCAATAGTGAGTAGAGTATTGACATAATTGGACTTATGCATTAGAAAAACCATTAATGGCTAAATAGAGAATGGATTAGAGCAGGTAGAGACTTTGGGGAAACAGGGTAATTAATAGAATGGTCTAAATTTGAGATGTCCAGATTGGCTATTGTGGGGAGATGTGCTGAGATAGAGGAAGAGTCTAGCATGATGCTTAGATTGTCGAACTGAGAGAATGGGGAAGGTTGGTAGAGCTGGAATGGGGGTGGAGAGGAGTAGTAATGATATCCTTGACAACAATAAAGAAGTGGAACATGGGGAGGTTAAGAGTAAAAATAAAGAGTACCATTTTTGAACATATTAAAAGTAAAATGTCTACTAGACATCCAACATGAGATATGGAATAGTTAGAGATGAGACTGATGATCAGTAGAAAGAATTCAGGCAGGATTTCAGAAACAGTGTCAGTGATTATAATTAAAACTTTGTAACTGATGAGATCAATAAGTGAAGTAGTGTGTACAGAGAGGAGAAGAGGTATGAAAGAGCTCTGTAGAATAAAAAGTTAAAAGGTAAAAGTCTTGATCTGGGTTAAGAACCAGTATTCAGGTAGATAGAAGGGAAATCAGGAGAGATTGGCATCCCAAAAACCTAGAAGAAAAAACAAAGTATAAGGAGAAGAATGACCAAATACAAAGGAAAAGGAATAGAGAAAAAAATAGCTTTTAGTTGGATTTGGCAATTTAGAGATCATTGGTAACTTTGTAAAAGAATAGTTATAGTGGAATTATAGTGTACATTGTAAGGAGGTAAGGAAAGAGAGAGAGGAAAGAGGAAGGATCTCTTTTAGATGTCCTTTTCAATTTAGACACAAAAAGCAAAAGCAGAATGATAGTTGAGATGCAAAAACCAAGCAAGGACTTTGTTTTGTTTTTAGAATAAGATGGACATTCAATTACAAATGAGGAAACTAAGGAAGAGAGAGATTAAATGAGCTATCCAGGATCATAATTAGCAATTGCCCAAAGTCAAATTTGATTCTGGTTACCTAGGTAGAACAGTGGATAAACTGCTGTGCCTGGAATTAGGAAGACTTTTCTTCCTGAGTTTGAATATGACCTCAGGCACTTACTAACTATATGACTCTGGGCAAGTCACTTAATCCTTATTATCTGTTTTCTTATATTTAAAATAAGCTGGAGAAGGAAATAATGAAGTAGTCTGGTATCTTTGCCAAGAAAATTCCAAATGGGTCATGAAGAATCAGACATAACCAAAAGTCAATTGAATAACAGTAAATATCCATGTCAACTGATCTACCTAGCTGTATTCTAGGATTAGATTTAGCAATAGTTTGTATATCACATTCTAGTACAGTGAACTGAATACACTAGGTACATATTAGCATTTGTTGAACAAATTAAAAAATGAAGATTTTTTTTTCAATTTTATTATTTGGAAGTGAAATTGATGCTTACCAAGTTTTGATAAAAATCTCAAGAGAGGGAAAAAACAAACAACAACAAACAAACAAATAAATAAGCAAAACAAAAAACAAAAAACAGACACCAGGTAGCAGCATCTCTATGAAGAGTAGGAAGGTATTTCCTTAAGTAAGATACTTTTTTTTTCCTTATAGAGGGACACCCTGTCCAAGTAGAATAGGAATTTATGATCTCTGAGGTTACTTCTAATTCTGAAGTTCTATGATCCTCTGACCAGAATAAGCTTGACTACCACCAGCTTCCTGGTGGTATAACTAAAAGGCAATCTGAATAATTATGGAAATGACATTTTTTAGCATTTAGCATAGGATTGTATATTTTCCCCTTGAAATAAAGGCTAGCAGTATTACAATAATGATATTTGATTTACTATGATAAATATAACATTTTCTCTTAATTTTAGATATCCTGAACAGAATTGAACAAGTTACTGTATAAACAATGACAAAGTTTATGCATATGGGTTGCCTATTTTGACTACAATTAGTCTCATTACACTGAATATTCCCACATATTTAATATTCACTTATTATTATTTAGTTGTTTCAGTAATTTCTAATCCTTTGTGCCTTTTTGCGATTTGCTTGGCAGAGAAAGTGCAATGGTTTGTCATTTCCTTCTCCAGTTGGGTTTGCATATGAGAAATATGAGACAAACAATGGCTTTCACATAGTTTAGCAGTGTCTAAGGCCAGATTTGAATTTATAAAATGAGTCTTACAGATTCTAGATATATAATCTTAACACTGTACTTCATAGCTCTCTCCAGTGACAATCACTGATATTTCAATTCAATAGATCCAACACCTACCATATAATTTAAAGGAACTGGGTATATTTAAAAGCCTATAGAAAAAGATTTTTCTTTTCTACTGTAAAATAAAAGTTTTATTAAAGTTTTTGAACACTGCAATATGGAGGAGGGATTCCATCTGAAACCAAAAAATAAGTAGTCAGAAGTTTTTTTTTTTTTTTTTTTTTTTTTTTTTTTTTTTATTGAAAGATGTCAGAATGAAACAATTTTTAAAAATTCATAATTATTAGGATTATCCAAAAGCAGAACAAGTGGAGACAAGCCTTAAGAGTGTCTAGGGATTCCATCATGTCTGGGTTGAACTAAATGATAGATAAAATATTAAAATCATTGAACTACTATGTGACTTTTGTCAAGTAATTTAAGCTTTCTTGGTCTCACTTTCCTCATTTATAAGGTAAGATTAATATTATTGAACCTACCTAATATGGTTACTTTCAAAATCAAAGATATGTTAAGCACTTTAAAAAGCTTTAATATATATTTGTATGTATATGTGTGTGTATGTGTGTGTGTACATGCATCTATCCCTCTATCTAAATCCACTTAACAGTTACTATCATTACTATAATGATATTATAAATTTGGATTTTTGTTTCATTGATACATATTTCAAAAAAACCATGCTGTCCATTCTGTGCAAATTTCATGATCAGTGTCAGCAATATGCACATACTCAGGATTGTAAGATTAAAATAATTTCATCAATAATGCTGAATATTAATTAATACTAGATATACAAGTTGAGTGTAGAAACTTTAATCAGTTTTGTCAATTGTAACGACCTGCGTTACGATTAAGCTAAAGGGTAGGATAAACTTACCTCAACAGGCATCAGATGTCTCCAGCTCCCAGCCTCCACTGAGAGAAACTTCACAAATCACAGGACACAGAGATAAACTTATCTTACTTTATTGAGTTCTGCACTTACATTGTCTCTTAGGCTATGCTAATGGCGGTCTGGTCTCTTCTTCCTCAGCAGTCCCCTTTTATACTCTCTTTGTCCTTCCCTGCCTATGCCACAGCAAACCAATCATGTCCCATCCCGAAGGTCTCCGGTCTGAGCTGGCCTGCTATGATAGGATGCTGGCCCGCGAGCCATGTGCAGCACCTGCAGATCATGTGCAATATGCAAAACATCTATCATGTGGCTTAGGCTCTATGGTCCTTTTGTCCCGTGGTGTTCTGCTGTATCAGCACTGCCATATCAGCAGTGTTATGTCACACCCTGTGCTCAGCCATTTGGCCCCCAGATGGTCACATGCGTTCCTGCTGGCTACAAGCCCTGGGCCTTACAGTCAATTCATATATTTTACTACCTATTTTAACAGAACTCAATCTCATAAAAAGATCAGTTGATTTCAAAATAATGCCACAAATACATATTACAAATATTTTGAGACAATTTTTTGAAAAATATGAGTCAATTGAAAAATGAAGAAAAAATGGCAGAGGTGAAAATCCTCCTATGTCTAGTACAAACTTTTTTGGTCAATTATCTTAAGCAATGGAAATTAACATAATGAAAAAATAGTACCATATAATAACCAAGAAAAAAAGTTCTTTAATGTGAACTCCTTCAGAATAGAGATTAGTTTTCCCCTTTCTTTGTATTTTCTGTCCTGTCCTTAGTACAGTGACTAGCATATAGTAGATAAACCACAAATGTTATTGAATTGACTAATTTTATCAAGTGTGATTAGCATTAAAATATAGAATCAAAAAATTTTGAACTTAGAACTAACAGTTTGGATCACTAAATCTTAAAATTTGTAAACTCTAAGAAGTGTGGTGATGATATTGATTTCACTAATATATTAATGTAACATTATTAGCAGATTTCATAAATTCCATTGACTTTAATAATTATTAATGGAAAGAAAATATTTTCTGTATTATTTTTCAAATAAAATTATTTAAAAATGATATTTCATTTTTATTGTATTCATTTTAATTTGCATTCTATATAAATATTAAAACATTAATAATAAATCTATATGTATATATAAATGCAATAGCATGTATACAAATACAATTCATAAGTATGCATTTATTGGCATAACATACCATTGAAAAATTTTTAACTGTTAATGTGAGCTAAAAAAAAAGGAAGAAAAACAAGTTATAAGACCTCAATGATCAGTCCTTTGTGAAGGGTCCATATAAATATTCCTCTGAAATTAAATGTATATCAATAATGCTTAGGGTTTAGGGTCTAACCATCAATTTTCCTTCTCATTCTATTTTTTATCATTCTTACTTTAAATTATAAAGCACCAATTTAAACTTATTCCAACCAACTCATATCATAACATTCGTGCATATTCTCTAATAAAGCTCTTTTTAATTTAAAAACTATTTGTGAGACTTGAATTATTGAGGGTTTTAAAATAGATAAGCCTTTTTAATATATTATGATTTTAGAAGAAAAAAAACGTATCCACAGAACATATCTCTTAAAAAACTATTTTCCCCCAATGAATAGTTAGAATATTATACTGCAGATGTAGAATATAAATGATTTTTCTCCCTTTTTAACTTTCCTTCAAATTATAGTCAGTATTTTGCTTTTTATCCTATAACAGTTGCAATTTTTTTCCATAAATTTGACTTTCTAAAATCTTAAGCGATTCCAATTGATCTTGTATTATACTATTCTAACACCTAATGACAATATAATTCTTTGACAATCATCATACATGACTACATGCAAGCCAAAACACATATGTTCAACATTTGAGTGCTGAAAGTGTGACATTTTAAAACTTGAGCAAATTTTTACTAGGAAGGCATGATTGGAAAAGATCTTAAAAACAACTGTCCAGTTTATTAATACAGAAAACAAAGATGGGAAACATGACAAAGGTCAAATCTTGATTCCTTCATAAATGTGCCTATAGCACAGTGTTTAGTATATACTACGCACTTAATAAATGCTACTTCATCTGCTTGCTACCATATAAAATCTGTGATTTATTGCATACTTTCTGAAAATTCCACAACCCCTCAATCCCTTCTATTTACCTTACAAAAATGTCATCCAGAGAGAAAGAGAGAAAGAAACAGGGCAGTTAGATGGCACAGTGGATAGAGCACCAGCCCTGAAGTCAGGAAGACCTGAGTTCAAATCTGGTCTAGACACTTAACATTCCCTAGCTGTGTGACCCTGGGCAAGTCACTTAATCTCAATTGCCTCAGCAAAAAGCAAAAAAAAAAAAAAAAAAAAAA